>JAHZNG010001309.1:0-13393 GCA_027744375.1 Orchesellides sinensis | reverse complement strand
TCTAAAAATAGAAAGGTCATGTGTATTACAATACTACTAAACAATGTTTATTACTTATTACCACACACGCTTTACATAGAAAAAAATTTACAGGACTTCTTTGTAAGTAAAATTTTTGTTACAGAGACAGCGTTGCAATTTTTAGTAAGAATGAATGGCAGCAATACATTTTCTTTTTATTTCATAGCGTATTTCTAAGCCCTACATTTCCAATACAATGTACAGAGTAATAGTATAATACGAGCGGTACGACGTGCCCAGGCACACAGAGCATAAAATATCTTGAATATACATAATAATCCTAAAAGTATTAAATGACAGCATTCACAGTAGAACCGTTTTATGGTAGAAACGTTAGTCTCGATTAAACGATGGGCGGCCACGAGAGGAAAATTACTCCCTCCTCAAATTGTCCAGTCTTGCCTGAAGGTCTGCGTCAGAATCACTAACCGAGGCGGCCACTGGTTCTCTCTGTGATGGATTCGCAAGGCTACCGGATGCAGCAGGTAAACCGGAGAGTTGATCTTTCAGTTGAAGACCCAGCTCATCCAATATCTGGGACACCACAGCATCTCTAAAATATCAAGACAAGGTTAAGAAAACCATTTTAACTAATTCGAACAACCTTCTTGCTTATTAATTTATGTTTATTTCATTCTTACGTTTGCTCCTCATCATCTTCATCACCCAAGGCATCGTCCATAGCGTCATTCATCATTTCTTCCTTCATATCCATGATTTCTGACTGCTTCTCAAACTCCTGTAAGATTTTCTGAATTTGAGGTAGTTTCAGTTGCCTGTTTAACACAAAACCAAAATAAAATCACCATTACAAATCATAGTTTAACTTATTTACCCATAACCCACAAATAATATCCATGCATACCCATAGACTAAAAGCAATTATTATTATTTTTGCTTTTATTCTATGATGCATAACAATCATAACATAAACATAAATGTCACAAATTGAATTCCCCAAAACCACATCTATTCATCCATCCTCCTTAACTAATCGTTGCTTTCAAATCAAATCTCACCATTTGACCTTCCTTCGCCATTTTCTTAATGTCAGCAATAATCTTCTTTTCTTGCTGCTCCATTNTCTCACCATTTGACCTTCCTTCGCCATTTTCTTAATGTCAGCAATAATCTTCTTTTCTTGCTGCTCCATTCTTTGCCTTTCCCTATCCAAGTCCCTGATTGCTTTATCCAACGCCCGCTTGTTCTTCCGCAGCATCTCCTCTGGCGTCATGCGGCGACCAAATAACCACTCCATTTTCAATAATACGTTTTAAGATACAAAACTCTAATCACGCAAACAGATACAGATAACAGACAGCGGCTTATCCTGTAAAACAACAACAATTCCACAACAATCAAATTAATGGCTTTAATTATATCAAACTTTTAACACACTTTTGTTTCGAAACAAATCATCCCACATAACTACAACTTTAATTACTAAGCCAATAAAAATGCACTGCTTACCTTTAATTGTTTTGATGTGTACCTTGCGAATAACTTGATTTATATTTTAATCATACAAAGTTATTGTCCTTCTTGTACTCCACTAATATTTTTACTGGATTGTTAATTTCTAAACTAAATACTACTTTTAGCAAAATATAGCAGCTGAGCTGAGCTCTTTGGTTGATGATGGTCCATTTACGAATGATGATACTTTTTGATGATGCAGATGACTAATCCCTCGTCTCATTCACAAGTGTCTCACTCAACAACAGTCATAAGAATTCACATCTGTCGTCATCATCAACAGATCTACTAAGGCCAAACACAGAACACATCAAAGCTAAAGTTATGTTATATCAACAAAAAAGGTTAGCAAAGGACAATTAGTCATTTAGGAACACAAACCATTAAAATTCGCGCTGTACCCCAGTTTCAGGATTCCCATTGGCTCAAGGCGAAATATTTGCGGGAGACTGGCAATTCAAAAATTTTTCATTCACTTGGATTCAGGTGTTCGTGTTCTCTCGTATTGTAAATTGTAAATGTAAATACACGCGTGCATTTACACTTTTCATTCAAACAACATGCTTTGAGCTGAGTGCATGTGCGGCTTTTACCAAATATAAGTGCATTTACCAAATATATTTTGGCTTTAATTTTTTAATAATGATTAGTATTGTGACAAGTCATTGACAGTTGTTTAAGTTAAGGGTAAATACGGTTATCATCCGTTGATAAGACAGTTAAAGCAGTTAAGTTGGGAGGTGTATAGGCAAAAGCTGAAAGTTAAAAACGGTCTCGCCCAACAAGTTGTAGGTACAGAATAATCACTAATCATCACATAATTTTTTTTACAAATCATCGTATTTGAATTCTTGATTTTAAATTATCTTGTGTGATTTGGATTGTTTGTAGGTTTGTGGTTTGAGAAATGGCGTCTTCAAATGGAGTAAGGAGTAAGCCCCGACAAGCAATCCAGTTTCCCACGGATGATGACTGTGACTGTCCTGAAGCCATTGAGGATGATTCCCCTCCCCCAGCTTGTACTGAAGTAAATGGCATTGGTATGCTTAAATCTTGCTAACTGATTGTACTGGCGTTGTTAAAGATAACTATGAAAATTTAAGCCTTTAATCTTAATCCACCCGTATCATTTCGTAGGTTCTAGCGGGGGTTGTGGGGATGCTGATAAGATGAAGGCAAGAGGAAAGCAAAACGGATTTGACTGTTCAGATGACGATGACAGTGGAGATGACGATGAAGATGACGAGGGTGAGGAACGCGTTCAAGTGACAGATGCATGGAAACAAGGTAGTCAATGAAATGAAGACATTTGTATGAATTTTCAAAATTAATATGAACTTATGTACAAGTTAACAGTATAATTATTTTGAATATCGCGTTTAATCACATTTTAAAATGCTGCAATAAACCCTGCCTATGTTACTGTTTCAGAGGATGGAAAAGACATTTCTTGTGAGTGTTTTATATGCAACCATACAACGTCCGGGTATGAGGCAGCCGATCTGATGAAAGTCCACGTGGAAACAGATCACCAGGTGTCATTTGAAACTTTAAAAAGCGCGTACAAGCTGGACTACCCTGGCTTTGTTCAGTTCGTGAGGTGGGCTCGAGATTTGAAAAATGATGGCACTGCTCAACAAACAATTCAAAGTCTACTCTTGGCTGACCCAGCTAGTGCTCCCAGTCAGACACTGCCTTGGTCATTGGACAAGTACTTACTCCCACCTGATTCTGGGGCAGAGCCGGACTACTTTCTAACTTTAGGTGAGTACGCGCGAGTTTTCAAAATTCAAAATTCCTATATATTAAGCAGTATACGGTACGTATGCATAACGGACACAGTTCACAATCAGTTTTATTTTCAATGCGGTGTGAAGTGGGGAGCAGCATTTTTAGTTAATTTATTTAATTTAAGGTAACCAAACGCAGTGGTTTAACGACGATTTTTTGAAAAGGTAAGCTTTAGTTTGCATGGTGACAGCTGATGACGTTGTTAGCATTTGGTAGTAGGTTATGGGAAAGGTCAGCTGTTTAGGTCAACTTTGTTTTTGTTTTATTTCCTGACATTATTTTTCCTTGAATTTCCGTTTAAAATTTTTAATTATCTGCATTTTAAAAGGGTGGTTATACACAAAACGGCACGGACAGTCTGATTTAAATTAAATAGTCACGGATTGTATAAAAATTAAAAAGTAGGGCTTGAAACAAATATTTTTTAAGACGTATGCATAAAAGACATTATAACTGATTCCTTGTGAACATTTTATTAAGGTTTAGGAAATGTTAAATTGAAGCTTAAAAATTGATAACTATCATTATTATCCCAAAAGATTACATGTATCACTAGCATGGTGACAGGGTTTAAATTATTCTTTTAAAAACAGCTGGATTGGAGTAGCCTTTGATTAATTTATTCTGTTAAGTTGTAGACTTTTCTTAAGGGGGTTGTTGTAGTAAATATGTGACTAATTAAAATGTTTCTTTAAAAATTGAACGTTGTTTTGAACTTTGTTGATGTACATAATCGTTGGACATTACTGGATAGACTGTGAATAAAATGAAGCGTTGTTTTTTAATTTTCAGATTTCTTTGCTGTTGATGAACCAAGTGCCGAAGTAGAGCTGACAAGCGACACAAAAGTGGAAACATTGGTGGCTGAAATCGAAAGGCTGAAGTTGGATAAACAGCGCATGACCGAAGTCTTTCAGCGGTTACTAAGTGAAAATCAAAAGGATCGGAAAACAATGGGATCAGGATTAACGAAGTTTCGCAGAGGATCACGGAACGTTCCTCCGCCAGCAGCAATAGAGTCTTCTGCCTCCTGTTGTACACCCCTTACGGTTTCAACAGCAACTTTTGAAAAAGCGTTCCGAACTGGGAGAGACCCGTTTTCTTCGAGAGATGATACTCGCAGTGTGAAATCAGATGATGACTTGTACTTTGATTCCTACAATGAAATCTCTATTCATCACGACATGATATTTGTAAGTACCATTGCGTTAACGTACTACGGCTAAAGCTATTACGTTTCAACAGAAATTCTGAAAATATACCGTTTTTTTTGGCAGGATCGTGCTCGAACGGACGCTTATCGGCTGGCTATTTCTGAAAGGAAAGATGATATCAAGGGGAAGTCTGTTATGGACGTTGGATGCGGAACAGGAATTCTTTGCATGTTTTGTGCGCAGGAAGGTGCTAAGGTTGTCTATGCTGTGGACAAATCTGAAATCATTTACGACGCTTTGTCTAATGGATTGTATGTTTACACTTCTTTCTCCTATTGTATTTCTTGCCCTTTGTATGTATTTATGTTTGTTCAGATATGAGTTTTTAGCTATAAAGTATTATTCTTATTTGTTTTGCAGTGAGAATAACTTTGATTCGCTTATCCAGTTCCACAGAAAGGATCTTGATCATGAATTGTTGTCCATTGAACCTGTTGATGTGATCATTAGTGAGTTTATGGGTTACTTCCTATTCTTTGAAGGCATGACAGAGACGTTCATTAAAGCTCGACAACGGTATCTGAAACCCGGTGGGCTTGTGATGCCAAACCAGTGCGAAGTACAGCTGGTTCCTTTGGGTCCAACAGGTACGCATGATATTACCTCCCTAAGTTTAATTTTACATGTATTGCTCATTTTATATGTATATTTAATAACTCAACTGGAAAGTATTGATTATTTTTCTAGGAATATTCGAGTCTAAAGTGGGCTGCTGGGATAATGTTTATGGATTCAAAATGCCAGCTATGAAAGTACGAGCATTAAACGAAGTGTTAATCGATACGGTGAATCCAGAAGACACCATCGGAAAACCAGTCCAAGTCAAGGAATTAGATCTATCAACTTGCGAGGTTGATGACGTGCACATCGACCAAACCTTTGAACTGGAGTTTGACCAGGACACCGAATTCTGTGGACTTGCTGGCTTCTTTTCAGTAGGCTTCACAGGTGGAAATAATCCAATCATTCTATCCACGGCGCCTGAAGATCCATCCACACATTGGAAACAAGCCGTTTTCTTCTGGCCAAAACGTGTTCCTGTGTCTGCTGGTACGTTAAAATGTGATAAATAAACATTGTGTCTGTAATGACATGATGAGAATTTATGGTTTTAATGAATTCTTTTTACCCTAGGTGAAAAAATGGATGGAGCCATAAAATCTTTCCCACATCGTGATAATCCACGGTGGCTCGTTGTTGAGATAACTGTTGGAGACATGACCCACAAGTATGAGTTCCATTAAGAACAGAAGCCTAGCCATCGCATTAATAGGATACTTCTTTATTCAATACTACTAAATTGATGAGTATAAACTGTATTTCATTTTATATGTTAGTCCATATTTCGAAAACATATTAACGGTGTATGTATTATACTTATGTATAACTTATGCAAAAATACCTAAATTTTGTGTATTCTACATCATTTCTTGTGATTGTGATATAAAATGCATGATCTGGATATTATAGTCTATTTTCACCAAATTACCCAGACCTAGTGCTTTCATGCTATTTCTTGCATTTGAATGTTGTTAAGATTACTAACATTGACTTAAAACGTAGTAATGGAAAACTGTACCTTAAATGTCGATCTTATGGCTTTTGCTAATTATTACACACCATTGCTTACGTCGTTGTCAACTAGTAAATGTGTAATACTGATACCATACCTTAAACGTATGCTTAAAGCTCCATGGTCGATGGCATGGCACTTAAAGTAAGCCCAACCCGTCAGCGGAAATAAGTGCCCTAGATCAATAAGATCAAACCCACGTTAAGGGGGATCTCAATAAGTTTCTCGATCGAGTACAAAACGGTAAAACTAAAATTTTATTTTCTAATTCTTTAAAAACGGCGCAGTTTCCGAATTTTTATTGGTTTCGAAATACAGTCCCTGCTAAGAATATTGTTTAATATTTTGAAGAAAAGAAATAATGGGGCGCTCATATGGGCAACATCCCTAGAAAGAGCTGCGCAGCAATTTTCGTTTCGTCAAAATATTAAACAATATTCCTAACAGGGACTGTATTTCGAAACCAATAAAAATTTGGAAACTGCACCGTTTTTAAAGAATCAGAAAATAAAATTTTAGTATGTATCATACGATTTTTCCACTAAATTCAGAGACAAACCGAGCACATATCTCATCTTCAGAGCTCATTACCGTCTGGGTCTGTCCCAAGTTTGGTCATCTTGGGGGGAGAAATCTTTTTTATGAACTTAATGATCTCATCCCGTTTTCTGTTATTTTTTAAAATACGTCATTTTTGCAGTAGATAATCTTGTATTTGACTTAATCCATTTCAAAGTGGCATGTCCATAGTTTGATTTGTGTAATGGAAGTATGAATTGGCATATGTCTTGAAGGCGTTATGGGTGGGATTTTGGATGTAGTTTTTTTTAAATCGCCCCATTAACAAAAATGTTATTAAGCTGTAAACTTTAATTGTTTAACGACAATTAGGGCCGTAGAACGAAAGGCAGTCTCCGAGGAGAAAAGTGGTGATTTGCTAATATGATATACTCAAGTAGCGAAACCATTTGCAATTTTCAAATTTTGAAAATTTTTATAGGGAAATTATAATGCTTTATTAAAGACATTATCATTTGCTTCCCCATCATTTGCCAAGATAGATTCTCAAACCACTGCATCGGTCTCTTTCTTAGCTTTCGAACGCCGTTGGAACGGTGCCTGGCAAATGATGGGGAAAGAAGTTATGATACTTAATTGGTAAGCTAGTTAAGCCAGCAGTTAACGAAAATGGGCCGTACAAATCTACCAGAGCCATAAATACATTGTAAAATATATCTTGAACAAAATTCAGTATACATGTAGACTTTAAAATAAAGTTTATAAATATTTGCACTGTTTTCTCAAAATACAAGACACAGCATACTAAAACATCAATAATACTTAACCAAAGTTAGTTAATTGCGATTCAAAATAAATTTGCCAAATGAACTTAGTGAATAAACGAGTTTTATAAAGCATTAAATGCAACAAAAAGGCCAGTAATTGACGCTTCCGATTGAACAGTCTGTCTACGATTTATACTTTTTATGTTTCCATGATTTTCTATGGACACCATTATCATAAATATTACTATGTGCATGATCATGATGTCTGTAATGAACTACAATCAGTCATATTTTTGTCACTGATGATTTGAATTTACCGTTTTCGACTTATAATTAAGCGTTTGTTTCATTTTTATACATATACGTATTCCGTTGCGAAAATAAAACCTTTTTGCCTTTGGGATAAAATCTCATATACGTATGCAAAATGGCTACTTATTCTGATTTACCAATATCTAAGTCACACCTAAAGCATGTTAACGCTGCAAAGAAGCGACCGTCTCATCCCGATCAGTGGATGCGCAAAAAAAATAAACTGCTAAGAGATTCTGGTCAGCCGTACGTATCTAAAAACGGGCAATTCATCCCTGGAAAACACGGACCAACTGAGGGAAAACCATGCTGGCGAGGATGTCATTTTGACGGATGTCTCCTGACACTGGATGCAAAAACCCATATCATTAGGAAGTACATCGGAATGTCAAATTACGACGCACAGATGAGCTACTTGTTGGGTCTCATTATGCGAGAACCCACTGGAGGAAGGAGTAATTTTGGGTAAAATGAACTTTATCTACATTCGATTTCACATTTGCAACGTTATAAGAACGCCATTATAACTTTTAGATATTTTCTAAATATAAATGGAGAGAGGAAAGAAGTGTGCCGCACATCTTTCTGTGAAGTCCATCAAGTAGGGCGTGGGGTCGTTGATACTCTCAAGCGGAAACTTGAACAAGGAGAATTTAATGTATTGGATCAGCGAGGGAGACATATTAACCGACCACATAGAACCGGCGCAGACGTGCTCGAGAGAAAAAACCCATATAATGGATTACGGGGTAGTTTTCACTCACTATTCACGCCGAATTCCGGACGATCAATACTTGCCACAGCATCTTAATGTATCGATTATGTTTCGGGACTTCAAGGCTCAAAATGCAGATATTGATGGCGTTGAGCATAAGGAATCGATCTTTAGGAGAGTTTTCAGCTCAACACATGTCAGAATATCGCAACCAAAAACTGACACTTGCTCCAAATGTGATAAGCTGCATAAAACTGAAAACTGCACAAACTGACACGGAAGAACAGTCTGTAATGGATGAAATTCACTCGCATCATCTTAACGCGGATAACGGATATTCGCAAATGTACCAGGATATCGACAAGAGTAAGGAAAACCACACCTTTGCTGTGCTAACCGTTGATATGGAACAAGTATGCTAAATTATAGCATTTGGTTTGAAGTTAAAAGTAATATTCATCAAATAATGAATCTCAACAGCTGCTATATTTGACAGGTTCTGTTTACACCTACGCTGGCGCACTCCGATATTTTTTATCAGCGCCAGTACTCAACTTACAACCTCTGTATTTACAACGGCGCTACCAATCAAGCCACAATGTGTGTTTGGAACGAACAGGAAGGACATAGAGGAGTTGATGAAGTAGGATCATGTTTGCTGGCATTTGTTCGTGCTAACTTTGCTCGCTTACAGGAAGGAGAATATCGTAGTTTAGCAGTGTGGTCAGATAGATGTCGTGGCCAGAATAACAACTGGCAAATGCTGACTTTGTTCTTATACTTAATTCAACAGCGATTTTTTACCAAAATCGAGCAGAAGTTTTTGGTAACGGGCCATTCATTTCTTCCGTGTGACCTACTGTTTGGACTGATAGAGAAGAGGAAGAGGGTCTCTAAAGCATTCGTTCCGGATGATTGGATAAACATAATAACTGAAGCCCAACCTTTAAATCCTTTCACTATTTTGCGACTCACAAAGGATTTAATACAAGATATCAAAGGTCTCGAGTTAAGTATACCTCGCCCCAACACTCTTCGTATTACAGAAATCGCAGTGGCCCAAATATGTTCAACCAACCCAGTTCAAATTCTTACACGTGAAGATCATAACTCGGGGGTTTGGGCCTCTCACCTTATTGTAAAAGCAAACCAGCCTGGCGTACGTCACGCTAGAAGACTGCCTCTGGAGCTTTTTACCTTGAATTTGCAACTCCGACAAAAGTATGGAGCTCTATTGCCGTTGTCAAACCCCAAAAGGAGGACATTCGGAAATTTTTTGAATATTTGATGTCGGAACACGCTCAATTTTGTTTAAACGCGTTAGAGATAGAGTAGTGTGTTTATTTGATTATTCTTACAGGTAAAATATCATTTACTTTTCTTTTGTACTCAAATGAAGTCAAAATGTGTCAAACAGTTACGTTTAGTTGTAAAAACCAGTTAAAATATTTAAAATATTCGTTAGTAAAGTTGTTATCGTTTTTGAAAGAGTATGCAATGATAGTAGTATTTTGAAAATCATGGAAACATAAAAAGTATAAATCCTAGACAGATTGTTCAATCAGAAGCGTCAATTGGCAAATAACGTTTTAATTGCGTTAAATATGCCATAGTTATTTATTTGCAATTTAAGCATTCAAAATGGCGAAATTAAAATTTAATTGTTTTTAAGTGTAAATTTTGTCAATTTGAATACTTTAATTGCAATTATTGTGAATTTCGTCAATTTAAATACTTTAATTGCAATTAAGTGTGAATTTTGTCAATTTGAATACTTTAAATGCAATTAGGTCTTATATTCGCCATATTTAACATTTTTATGCAATTAATTCTGAAATTCGCCATATTCAACATTTTAATTACAATTTAGTCTCTGCCAGTTTCGAATTTCGAATAATCCCCCATGGAATTTCGAAAAAACACGACAAAGTTCCAAGCTTTGTTAATGGCGTTATGGTTCGTTTTTTTATAATTCCATGGGGGATTTTTTCAATACTGCAGCCTTCGTATGAAAAATTCAAGATATACGTTTTGTTAAGCAACATTTGAAGTGTCTTTTTGTACTTTCCAATTCTGCGACAAATGTTTAACGGGTGAGAATTTCGAAGCCAAACTCGCCCCATATCAAAAAATTAAAAATTTATGTATTTTTATAAGTACTTTCACACGGCAGTTTTAGAATTTCGAAATTCCAAACTTTAATCATTTAAAATTTTTTGAAAAACGTGCTAGTTAGAGGTCAAAGGTCACAGGGTCATACTTGAGGTATCTACAGAAAGGTCACACAATATCTAACCCATTCTGCGTCAAAATGTTTTCAAAATATTGTGTGCTTTTAGTTGTCTATTCATTTTTCATTCTAACACATTCTGCGTCAAAATGTTTTCAAAATATTGTGTGCTTTTAGTTGTCTATTCATTTTTCAATTTATTACCAGTGTGCCTCGCCACCCATAAAAATTGCAACTTGTGCCTTATTCATATTTCTTTCTTAGGATCTGTAACTCTGGATTCACTTTAAATTTGTGGCGGTGTCGAATTACCCCTGGACAAGGAACTCCATTGCTACATTTTGATGTGTATCTGGGCTTACCCCCAGGAGGTTGGCAGTGTGAACTTTTAACTTTAAAAATTTGATTTAACAGTTAAACTGAAAATGTCACTGAATTTTATTTATACCAACTTTATAAGCCTGCATCTTCCTACCTATCTACTTAACATATTGGTGATGTCTTCAAGCTTTTCCTTCTCCTTCATATTTGATGGATGGATTAATAGTCCCCATTTCCAACTTGGACCGCTCGGACAATTACAGAATTCCAAGATTGTGATTTGCCCCCAGAATTCCAACTAACCCAAACAGTAGGCCAATTAGTATCCACATAACATACCCATGTTGTCTGTGATCGTGCTAAGATGATGGCCCACTCATTTCTACCTCTGGCTTAATTCCAATGTAAAGACTGTCCCAGTCAATCTTTGGTTGTAGGTGTCTATTCACCTTAAATGTCATCAGAGGGCTCCAGGTCTCTCTGTTATTTGAATTAATATTCACACCCCCGTGATTTAAAGTAAAATTAGATGTCAGAGGGATTAAAAAGACTTGGGAAGGACACGCCTGTGTCAATCCAGCAATGCTTATATTGGATTTCGGGCAGAAAACCTGATATAATAATTGATCTACTTTCACGTATACAAAACCTCGCTCTTCGTTTAAATGACTTTTGTAACAATGTTCTTTTGCAAAATATTTTGTTGTGTCAGGTAGTGATGATGCTGATTGGCATTCAGTTGTTGGAAAAACTATTTAATGGTTGGCTGTAGATTTACTGCATACTTACAGTGGCCATCAACTGACATTAACCGTGTGCTTCAACGAGAACTAATGAGTTATTAACTAAGGGTATCATGAACTCCATGTTCACTTTATCCGTGGCCTCAGTCATTTCACATTTTCCCGCCCTTTCTAACTCGATTGGACATCGATCTCCACAAGTTTCTGCAATAATCTTACTGATGTTGAGGTAATCAAATAGTGGGGCGTACAACTTCTTGTCTTTCCACTCGCAAACAGCCGTTTGTATAATCACTTTAGCATCTAACAGTCGGCTTGTGATGTGTGATATTACAAAATTGGTCCCAAATAACTTCTTTCAATAAGTTATGATCTTGTTCATGTACTTCCAAGTTTGCGATTGTTTCGTTGAACTTCAACTGCAAATCCCTTATCAGCTTTCCATTATGATTAATCTGATCTTGAAGATCGCTCGAAGTCGTATTCTGCATGCTGATTTCACTCTCCAGTCCATTTAATATTCCTCAGTTGTTAATGGATACTGCATGTCCACATGATGGCTAGTTCAGCTACTACGACATGGAACAATTGCACTCCTCCAATGAAAACAAAGGGAATGAAACGTTTGTTTCTGTGAAGTACAACTGTCCAGAGTTTCCCTGGACACATCATTTCCATCCAGGAATGCACAGTCATATAGGTAAAACAGGACAAAATTAAGGCTAAGTTCGTTAGTCAGTAAAATCGGTCGAAAAACAAAACTGTTAGGAACGAAAACCCCGTTTTATTCCATATTTTGCGCTATACAACAGAAAAATCCATAGTAAAAAAATTAACCACAAAAAACTCAAGGTGATAGATGTTGATGATAATAAGAGTAAAAATGTGTAAAGGGTATATTTTGATTGTTAAATTTAGAAATCTGTGAAAATATATCATTTGCAAGTGAATGTATTCTTTTGCTTTCGCTGCTTCCATAGTATAACGTCTTGCGTCAACTAGTTATAATTATTGGGTGTCCCAAAAGTAAACTCACAATCACAAATCAAAGATTTCGGTTATTTTTACTCTGAGAGTGCGATTTGAAAATGGGATAGTGCATCAAAAAGGCCAGCTCATAAGCTGTAAAATTGGTGATTGGCTGGCAGAATTTCAGTTGTATTAAACAGGTACAACGAAGGTTTTTTCAAAATGTGTAAAAGGTGGCCGCCATAAGTTTATGAAATTTCGACCGGAGGTTTGCCAACACACAGGAGAGTCATTGTAAGGTTTTGGATACCATTATTAAATTTGAGCATCCTTAGTTGCATTATGACCATAAGTTATCGATTTTTCATGCATTTTACATATTTTTATATTTTACATGCATTTACCAAGAGAGTATTTTAAATTTTTTCCATGTTTAAAATTACGTTTTAAATATATTTGGAAGAGTGGTGAGCTGAATTCGAATGTTGCTGTTGGACTGTTCCCTACTAATTTTGAAGCCTGACAGAATAAGATACTAACCACTGTATCATCTCGTCCATCGAATCTTAGAGGTGAGCAGGACGCTAGCGTCCAGAGTCTGGCAACATGGACAACCGACGCTGGCGTCCCAAGCGTCCATGGAATTCTTGGGGGTCTAGCATCCAGACATCCAAGCGTCCATGGAATTCTTGGGGGTCCAGCATCCAGACATCAAAGCGTCTATGGAATTCTTGGGGGTCCA
>JAHZNG010001308.1:0-18326 GCA_027744375.1 Orchesellides sinensis | reverse complement strand
CAGTTTGAAAGAGTTTAAAAGCCGTTTTGATCGATTTGTTTCGAACCAACTAGAAGTATCAAATATTTTGCAGACTTTATCAGTTCAGTTCAGATTTTTTTTGAATTCCTATTATAGTTAGAGTTTTAATCTTAACCATCATTGAATATTTTAGATTCGTGGTACAAAATCATAATCATAATTTGTCACAAAACCCCTATATTTTAAACATAAAACTATTTTAACTAACGAATTTCGTCAAGGATTAGTACAATCATCCCAAATAGTTCCAGTATAGTACAAAAGCAATAAACCGATAAAAGAAAAACATTTGCTTAATTTTTAAATGTGACAAAAGAAAATGTCTTAAAGGTAAAAAATAATTCCGGTTAATCCGCAATACTGTAAATAAAAATGATAATCTCCATCCTGCACCTTCTAAGTGCTTTACTTCTGCCACCAGTGGTCAATACTGAACCAGCATATATACAGTTTTCCATACCAAGTCTTAACAACCTTTTCCAGAGCATCCAACATAATCCCCAAGACTATATTCTTTACTACCACTCCATTCAACCCTATCTTGAATCCCACACGTGTGCATTCTCTGTGGGCTCATACCTCCCCGCAATTTCATTTAGCAGTGCTTCTTACACCGATTTGTATCTCGATCAGCAAAAAACCAGATTCAGTAATCCTTTCCATATCATATTTACACAGCAGGATACAGTTACATCCACAAAATGGACGTTTCTTGATTATTTCATGTATCCGAGGACACTTTTTGTAATAATTGTGGATGGGAACTCATACAGCGTATTCAGTCCTCCGCCAGATATACTTTTCTTATCTACGCTCCACTTGCCTGCAACCAAGGTTTTAATATTTGTTCACACACAAACAAATTCAACCCGTATTGATGCCACGTACGTCATCGTTTGTAATGGCTACTGCAAGAATAAGAATGAGCAACTGTTGGATGAGTCATTTGTTGAACAAATGTTAAACCCAGTGCAACTCCATCATTCCAACTTTTGGAATGGAAACCAGAAAATAATACCTGCTGCTGTTTACAACCACTTCTATGAATACTTTAACTATAAAGGCAAAGGGCGGTATTGGTGCAAGGAAAATTTTTGGAAACATTTGGAAGGATTCTACTGTAGTAAATCTCTAATGGCCGTTCTCACACTCTCAACCATTCACAACGTTTCGTTTCATATTTTAAATAGACTAGATAGCGCCGTAAAGATTCTTAATACAATTTGATTTGAATGGCCAATATATAGAATCCACGGTGACGTACCATAATTACGATATTAAAATCAGTTATCAGCTTCCTCAATACTTTTTCGAGGAATTTGAATCCAAGGCTGGCTTGTATTGTGACTCTAAAAGAAGACAACCTACTGGATTTATCCATGACAACGTTTGGACTTCTCCGTTTTCTACATCGTTGTGGCTTTTAATTTTATGTTTTTTGGTTATTAATGCAATTTTGTTTAGATGGATGAGTGAAAAATCAAAGTTTACATTCAATTTGCTTCATTTAACTGTGTGTATCACAGGTGGCTCCATCACCACGATTTCAAGACGTGAAAATGCTTCTTATATTTTTATTGTCATCCTTGGAATGTTGGTGTTTTCAGTGTACACCAACGAAATCACAAGCCTTATAACCGTGACAGGGTCTATGAAATCCTACAAAACTTTGAAGGAACTTCTTGATGCAGGTTATAAGTTTTTGCATAACACTAATACATCCCTTTCTCCATTTTATAAAGAATACGAATCTGAGTTTAAATCTGCTGGAATACTCAATCGAATCAATGAAAGTTTTTATGAGTTTCATGATGAAACTTCTCCCACAACCTATGCAGAATTTTTACAAAATCCATTTGACAAAAGGTACGCTATACTGAATGATAAAGGGGTTATACAATCCTACTTTCATGACTTTCAAAAACAAGTGAAATTAAAAAAACAAAACACGAGGTGTTTTGTTTTAGGGCAGCAGCTGCAACAGAGATTGTATCACTGGATAATATACACGGTAAATAGGTACTGGATTCAAAAGAGTTTGTTGAGAATGATGAACGCTGGCTTAGATAATTTTTGGGACTTGTCCTCAAAGCATTCATACATGATTTTTGAAAATTACGGACCTGAATTGGAGGAAACTCTAAACAACAAAAGACCCGCAATTAGAAGTGACAGCATAAGAATTATAAAATTGTCGAATATTCTAATAATCATGGCTCTAATGGCCGTTTTGCTTGGTGTGAGCTTCCTTGTTTTTATTATGGAGCTTGGAGTACGCTTGTATGTGGAAAACGTAAATTGAATATAGCATAATCATTTTTAATTACTTCAATAACTTCGTAATTTAATTCACCGGGTATATATGTATATATTGCCTACCACACACCCTGCACATAAAACTGCATTCTTTTGTGTTTCTACTTGTGTGTTTCTTAAAACGTAGTACTCATAATATATTATTTGTGATAAATCTAAGTACAAACTTACAGTGTATGTTTAAAATAGTTGAATGCTTTACCATATTAAGTAGATAAAAGTCACACTTTAAGTAAAATCATGACCTTTTCGTGGTTTCTATATGGATACTGTGAGATGGCATGGATGCCATCTATGATGTTAGTCAGTACTATACTCCAGCCCACCGGGTTCAAAGTTGGAAGGGAAAGAAACCCATGCCAGTCAAGATGCAGGAGGAGAGGAGATTCAGTCATTCAGTCGGGCTGTGAAAGTCAAGGCAGAAACACTGCCTTGCCAGCAGTAGTGTTCTTTGTCATTGTCAGTCTGTTCTTCTTGTGTTAGTCCGTCTTTGTCCATCTCAGTTTTGTCCTTCCGTTCAATAAAGTCTTAGTTTTTAGTTAAAGTTACTAATTGTTTGTCCTAATTGTCGTTGCCCTTATTGTCATAACCTAACCCTCACAATACGTAATAAATTATTTTGTTGAAATACTAATAAAATTATACATATTTACTTGCATCTTACTGACTTTACTTATTTGAATATTATGTTGAGTCAATGTTGCAAATCTGTGAAATTTTCTTGTCGTAATCGGTTTATAAGGGTTATAACGTGATAGCGACAAAAACTTTTTTTGATCCTTGCTGTAAAGTTTGCTATGGGATTATGAAATTGAAGGTATTCGGGTACTGCGTTTAAATTCCAATAAAAATGTTCTGTGGTGAGAGGAGTAATTTGAAAGGAGTAATTTGATTCTGAGAAGGCAGACACAATTCCGAACATGTAAAAACGCGTATATGTACATTTCTTTAGTCGTTAAGTTTTGCTTGACAGTTAAAGAAGACAATAACGTTTGTTGTAAAAACCACTCTCTCACACTGCCTACTTTCTCCTGCAAACAAATATTATATCCATGCTTCGTTGTGCAAAAAGAAAATATTGTTATGGACAATACAAAGAAAATTAAGATACTCAAAGCCAACTGACGTCCCTTGGCTTCGTTTTTATCTGATTTTTTGTCTGATAGATGCAACGGGAGATTAGCTTTTGTATCTTTACCATGAGGGGATTTCTAGAGATACGTAACCATAGCGCAAACGCATTATAATTACTATATTTTTAGCAAATTAAACAAATGACAATTAAAAAATACTAATTTCTTTTGTGTAAGAGAGGATAACTGTGTAACTATAATGGTCTTTAAACTCTGTAACAAAATTTATTAATAAGCAAACTTTCGTTGGCTAGTCCGATTTAAATGAACGTACGGGGCTCATGTTTTGGTGTTTTAATTGTTAAGCTAGGCCGATACTATGACTAAAGGTTCAACCTCATCCATGCACTTTACTAGGATATATCGACACTTCTCCAAAATGGGCTGTAACAAAATTTATTAATAATTTATTTGACCATTCGAAATTTTCCATGTTTCAGGTGGTTGTAACAATCTTATCTATAGTATCATGTAGAGCGCTAAGTGGGCTACAACATGCAAAAAAATTTTTAGAATTTCATGAATACATGTAAAAGTTATGTAAATTTTTCAAAGCCCCTCAGAAATGCATGGGCGCTTATGGAGAAAGGTCAGATTTGTTCAACTTTTTGGTCATTCCTCATTAACTGATAACATTAAGGAGCCCAAATGATGGAATTAGTAGAGTAAAAGATTCCCTACAAAACCATTTGCTTTGTTTTAAGAAAACGTTTACGCTGGCTTCCAAGTAGGTAGTTACACATCTTGTGTATCAACTGCAATAGTAATAGCATGGGAGTTGGTGGTGGACATATATATCCAATCACTGGCATCACTTCCGAAGAGCGTTCCAAAGTTACTTTCCACTATTAGAAAGTACATTAGTCACCACAGTATATGGGGGCATTTCATTTGTAGATGCCCACCANGCAACACTACGGAAGAGCGTTCCAAAGTTACTTTCCACTATTAGAAAGTACATTAGTCACCACACTATATGGGGGCATTTCATTTGTAGATGCCCACCAGTTTATAAGGAATGACCAAAAAGTTGAAAAAATCGGACCTTTCTCCATAAGCGACCATGCATTTGTGAGGGTTTTAAAAAAAGTTATATAACTTTTACATGTATTCATAAAATTCTAAAAATTTTTTTGCATGCTGTAGCCCACTTAACGCTCTACATGATACTATAGACAACATGCCCGTACATTGTTACAACAACTTGAAATTTGGAAAATTTAGAATGGCCAAATAAATTATTAATAAATTTTGTTACAGCCCAATTTGGAGAAATGTTGATTTGTCCTAGTAAAATGTGTGGATGAGGTTGAAACTTTGCTCATAGTATTGGCCTAGCCCAACAACTAAAACACCAAAACAAGAGCCCCGTACGTTCATTGAAATCGCACTGATCAATGAAAGTTTGCTTATTAATAAATTTTGTTACAGAGTTTAAGCCAACAGAGAAATGAAGAGTACAATTAAGACCCAGAATTGATCTGTTTCCTATGTTTATAACTTAAAATGTGGTAAACCCACTTCATAAGTCTGATTGACAATATCATAAGTTATTAGGTATATCATGCTAATGGCTACTACAAACCATGAAATAATCTCATCTCAGGTATGTATGTATTATTACGACCATGACGGGCATATGACGCCTTCGATCTCGCTAACTAGATTTACAACAAAGGATAATGGTATACATACCTATAATTTGCCTTCTCAATATTTATACACCATGTAAAGTCCATGCTAAAAACCTGTTACCTTATATTTTTTTATATCTGTTACCTGTACTTACTTATGATCTGTACTCTGTACTTGTACTCATTTAAACTGTAATAAACTTGTAAAGTTTAAATTTCAATTTTAATTAAAATTAATTATTTTAATTTAACAATATCAACAAGACTAAATCCAGCGAACTCTTTAAATTGTAGCGCGAAAATTTAAAAAGGAATTTGGGCTATCCTATACACTGTCTTATGTACATCATTTAGGGATATGTATCAGATATATCAGATTATCGGTTCAGGTTCCCTGGATGATGTGTTGCTGTGCATAACGTTATGTGTGGTTATGTTAGGTATGGGAATGGGATGTGTATACTAAAATAGGGAACAAAAAAAATTCAGCTGTACTTATCTCTTCTGTTGTCTGTTGTAAAGGTATAAAGCAGTATAGCATCAGACAGGAAGAAGGCGACTACTAATCGTAAGGTATACATTTGCATATGACTGTGTGTATGTTATGTACATATGTATTTTTTATATGTATAACATTTTTTTTATCTCATAAAATGAATTGTGTTTTGTGTTACTAATATTATTATTCCTGTTATATGACTAGGTTTGCTGATGATGACAAGAATTACTCATCCTTCTTAGGTGCTCATCAGGCTTTTTTTCTTTGGAAAGGAGATCCAACTTTTTTAATACCAAGGTAAGTTACTTAAAGGAAGGCTAATACTTGTTTTGAAAACAAAACAAAAATATTTTAGGTAATTTTTTAATTATTTTTTTGTTACATTTAACATTGGTGATATGTCAGTGAGTCAGTCAGCTGTTTAACATGGGCTGTGTTGAATGACACGTAGATTGAGAAGTGATTTTTTTTGTTTGTTTGTGAGAAAACGTAATTTTAAAATTTGACAGTTGAAGGGTTTACGGAAGAAAGAGTAGAGGTGTAATTGTATTTTGATTTGTGTTTTTTCAGTGTAAAATCAACAAGGTGTGTGGTAGTTTGTATCTGGAAATCTCAGTTGCGGAGTTCGTCCTTCGTATAGTATTTCTGGAGCCTGTTGGAGAATTATCCTGGATTTTTTAAAGCTACGACGAAGTATACTTTATATTCCGGTGGATTTGAAAGGAAAATGTGACGTGCAAGGATATTTGTTTGATTAAAAAGGTGCATTAGAGTTACAGCACGTTAAAAAACTACGAACCTCTGGAACCTGTCATTGTTGGTTGTCAGTTGTGTTACACTAAGTTTCTGTTAATTTTCCGTGTGCCCTGTACTCGTTTATACGAGATAGTAAATTGCAATGTCTACTGGAACTACGCTTCAGGTAAGAATACTAATTTAGGTTAGGATGTAGGATTTAGTTGTGTAAAAGCAAAAATTTAAAGCTAAATGTTGTATGTGGTTTTTGTTTGTTTGCAGAAAGCGATTGACCTTGTAACGAAAGCCACGGAGGAGGATAGGAACAAAAATTTTGAAGAAGCCTTAAGATTATATGAACATGGTGTAGAGTATTTTCTACATGCCATTAAGTGTAAGTTGAGTGTATATTTTATATTTTCCTGTGTTGCTCTACAATGAAATGGATGCTTGCTTATACGGACGGGTAGTGGAAATTTTACAATGCTTTGTTTTTTTATAGATGAAGCCCAAAATGAAAAGTCTAAAGAAACCATCAGGCAAAAATGTGTACAGTACCTAGATAGAGCAGAAGCCATTAAAAAGCATTTGAAATCTGCAAAAGGCAACAAGGGTAGTAAACCTGTCAAAGAAGGCGGTGGAGCCCCAAAGTATGTCTGTCCTTTTCAGTATTTGAACACGTATCAAATTTAAAGAAGTTGCTTTATTAGGTTGTCAATTATGTTTGCAGGAAAAATGGAGAAAAAGAAAGTGATAGTGACAGCGATGGTGACGATCCTGAAAAGAAAAAGCTCCAGGCTAAATTAGGAGGGGCAATTGTTTGGGATAAACCAGATATAAAGTGGTCGGATGTAGTTGGCCTTGAGGGGGCTAAAGAAGCCTTGAAAGAAGCTGTGATTTTGCCTATAAAGTTCCCACATTTGTTTACTGGGAAAAGGACACCATGGAAAGGCATCTTATTGTTTGGTGTAAGCCATGTTTTAGCTTATAGAGTTCTTTGTTATTTCATTTCCTTTTTATCGCTTGTAATTGTGATTAGATAACATGTTGCTATCATTAAATTTTGCAGATCGAAGTGTTTTGTTATAGTTATTATAATTTAGCTTAGGACTATCATTGACTAATCTCTTGATCTTTAACTAGATATTCGGGAGCTGATATTTCCATTGTCGTGCGCGACGCTTTAATGCAACCTGTCCGAAAAGTCCAAACTGCAACTCATTTCCGACATGTGCGCGGCCCATCACGTGCGGATCCTAACGTGATTGTAGATGATCTTTTAACGCCCTGTTCGTCTGGATGTCATGGCGCTATTGAGATGACCTGGGCGGATGTGCCTGGCGAGAAACTCTACGAGCCACCTGTAACAATGGTATGCAATTTATATTATATTATTACACCATTGCGTTACTTATACGTATCAGATTTAATTAAGTTTTTATGGTTCTCTTTGCAGAGTGACATGCTAAAGTCATTAGCAACATCCAAGCCTACTGTGAATGATGAAGATCTTAAAAAGCTTTCGAAATTCACTTCAGATTTTGGCCAGGAAGGATAATTAACGCCTTTATTTATAAATTATAACTACCTAGATAATAGTTGATACAAGAATACATGATTGAGACTAAATTCGTGAAATTCAGAAACTTGTGATTGTAAGATTGTAATTCTAATCCTTTCTTTGCTAAGTAGCGCATGACATTTGCAAATATGTTTCTTCGGAATCGGCAGGAAAAAATTAGACGAATTTGTTGCATGATTTTAAAAATAAGTTTAACTGTACTTCAAGTTTTCTATTGATTCTGTGATTTCATTCTACTGGCTCGGTGCATAATATTAAGAATTGAGAAGAAGCCTGCGGAAGGAGAACTATTCAAGAACCACTTCTGTGTCTGTCTAGTGACGATGCACTATTTTCAGATAATTTATAGTATTTGTTATTAAATCTGCGTTATCTGGCTAACCATATTGCAGAAAAATGTAGCAAATTTTCGGTACGTAAGTGAAGGAGCATAATATTAATTAAAAAATCCCATCTACTCCTCCGATCCGCCGCTATGAATGTTCTTAATTATTGTTTGATGTCAGTGTAAGATATTTGATGTATTTCCGCAAAAACAGTTACTACTACTAATAAGTTAAAAAAATAAGATTTTGCTGATAGATGTACCACATGTGACGAAATGAAAACAATAAATGCCATTTAAGAATGATGAGGGGTGTACCATTAACTTAAGTTTCGATTGAATTATGTTTGTATTTACGTACATGTATCAGTTCATGTAGAAATAAGTAAATTGGAGTTCAAAAAGGTTTTTCTTCATAATTTTACACATTGTATGTATCAGCCGTCAGCTCCCGTATCCCTTTAAAAGACAGCCGATCGACTTGAATAGTGTTTCTATAAATGGATTTGACTTATAATTATAGCTATCCCACATTTTTTACTGTGCTTTGCGATATGATGATATGGAACGGAAGGTTTTACAGTCGTATCTTGTCGTCGATCCAAGAATAGGTTTGGAAAGTTTTTTGTTCCGAACCGGTCTGAATTCACGGCACACTGCCACAATGCAGGTAATCATAGGATTACTAAGTAGATATGAACGTACCACATCCTCTCACTTCATTTTGCTGCTTATATTAGTATTATTACTTAAATTAACATTATCTTCTTCCAAATACAATCGTATGTTTTAAGCTATATGCTAATATTTACCAAAGTATATTTCGAATTCGGATATAGTTGAAACAAGGGGTAAATACCCATTCTATCTATACGTTAGGTTGCTAATGTGTGAAACGGTTAAGCAATTTGTGTACTGTTCAATGCAAGAGTCATACACAAGTATAATAGCAAAATACATGGAACCATCTTATACTAATATACATTGTATGTACATTTATATGTAAAAATATCCTGTTTGTCTGTTCGTGGGAGATTACCGTCTTCCGAGCACATCATTACAATAGCCAACCCCCTCCGGATGATCTATGTTATGAACTTTGTAAAATGTATCGCTTTTTTGCAAAAAGTGGAGACACGTTCCATCGTTTTCGAACGGAGGAGGATGGCAGGCATAGAACGGTGATACTCTGCATTGCATTGTGGAAAAATTATGTGTATAAGCCTTACCTATATCGCCTCTGAAACTTTTAGAAAATGTCGCTCTGTTGCCAGTTGCTATCTATCCCTTCATAAAAAATCCTGTCTTGATGATGCACAAAGCCCAGATGAATGAGTAAGATGTAGAATACCGAGATCATGATAGTAAAAAGTATGTAATGCATGTATGTACAAACGTCTCCTCCATGTCTTATGCATTTTTTTCTTTACTGGCGTAACCCGGTTAGATAATCTAATATACTACTTGTAGTTTGAGATTTCTCAAGCTTTTTATTCCTTTTTTCCGGTGAACCAACCTCCGAACGACACACACTAACATCGACCTAAAGATTTCTTCCTTGAATATTATTCCTTCGGTGGCGACTACGCTAGATACTTCCCAATCTTCACCACCGTTTTATATTCCATTGTGGAGGAATCTGATTTTTTGGTAGGGTCCCCTAAAATTATAACGACGCCAGCAGACGCCGCCGTAGTGTACCCTTAGACACGACTTTTACGACAAATATATAATTAGAAGGAGCAGCATTGCAAGGAAGACGACGTTAGATTCGGGGGTGGCAATAAATTGTTCATAGGAATACTCAGTGATCTAAAAAGTTGTTGTTTGTAATAAGGTATTTTTAAATATATACAAAAAACATTACGTTATACATTACGTTCTTATATACCATATAATACATTACATATGGAAATACTTAATGTATTAGTAATGCTTCTAGTAACATGACGGAGGAGTCATAGGAGTAAAAAATAGTCATCCCTCCCTTATAGATTCACACTTTTGGGCTTATTACCTGACTTCAAGTAGAGGACAAAGCTCATTTTTGGATTCAGTTCGATTGGAGGAGCTTCTTCCAGTAGTAGCGAATTACACTTATCCTTTTTTAAATAGTAGAAAGTGATAAGCCCACCTAACGACTTTTTGTAATATCCCCTACCCTTCGTGTTTTATCGATTTCATTGATTATCAGCGATTTTTGTTTCTCTTTGTTGCTTGAATATATTCCAGGAAATCTCTAAAGAGTTTCCAAAAAGAATTTAAGTGACATACAATATTGAATGCACAAATTTTAGTTCTTTAGTTTTTTTACATTTAGCAGTTTTTATTGTGTACATACATTTAGCAAAGTAGACCGCAGATTTCAGTTTTTGATCTTTTCAGGCAGTGTGTGTGTGTAAATATTTTAGGGAATTCAGAAGCATTGTAATTGTAAACCGTATATCAGTATTTCATACATTTGTCTTTGTTCTTATACCGTATACTATATATTAACACAGTGATTTGACGAAGAAAGTAGCGCAAGTGAAAATCGTGCAAAATGTCGGGAATGGCGAAAACCACCACAAAAACCTACACCTACACGTCCGCAGGTGGAAAGGGAAATGCAGATGTGACCATTGAGTACACACAGGATCTCAGCTCCTTGAACCGCCTGCAGGTAAAAAACTTATGATTGCCTAAGTTAATTTTTATCTAGAGCTTACAATTCATGGATGGGAATTATCTGTGATTGAACGAATGCGTAGAAGAGATGGAAAAGCATTAATTTGTCTGTATGCAATCTCAAATCTTGCGTAGGCCAAGAATCAAATCGGATACGGTAGGAAATAAATTGTCCAGCTGTCATCATTAATGAAGGAACCGGAAGTTAATCAGGAATTAAATTTGCGCGTGTAATGAATACTATAAAGCAAATATGCAATGTAGTTATTTAAAGAAGGCTTAAACATTCATTTGGCTATTTATTATGCTCATTGTAAACTTATCTTTAAAAATTTCATATTTAGTAGCATCATACATCGCAATGCAATGCAATGGAAGGAAATCTGCACCTTTAAAATTATCTTCCTAAGAAAGGTTTTTGGAAATACCTTGGTTGAAGGGATTTGGGGAAAATAATTTTGAGCGTGGTACAAAACTTATGTTTTTTACATAACATGATAATAATATGTAGTTAGGTACATATGTTCAACGGAAGCCAGGTCTTTGAGAAGAAAGCCATATTATTTTGAGCTGTGTAAAATCCTTCTTGCAAATAACGCATCGAGAGAGAGTTACATACATACATACGTGCTCCGGGAGTAGATGTAGTTGACTTTGACTCATCGCCAAAATTAGTTCGAAGTCATTGGATGTAGGGAATTTTGCCCGTGTTAAATGAACAGCAAGAAGCAGGGCTATTAAGCAGACATTTTCTTTATTTTCCGGGCTGAAATTTTTGCTAAAAAAGTTACATTTTTGTAACAAATTATCTGCTTGATATGCTTCTGCAAACTTTGAATGCTTTTACGAAATGCACGCAACCTTCTGTACTAACGTGTCAAATAAGGAAAAATTTAAATTCAAACGACGTGACAATGTCAATTTACCAAAATTCAAAATTATTTGACTTTAAAAACAAATTTTGATTTGAATCGTAAATTTTAAAGAATGAAGAAAGTAATGCTCGAATCTGGAGCACAAATATGCTTTCTAGGTTATTTATGAACCCAGAAGAATGCTGAAACCATTTCCGATTAGATTAAACAATGTACGCATGTAAGTATGTTGTGCCCCCACAAACCAGAAAGCAGCTTGTTTAAAAGATGACTATGCAAGCAAAAAAAACGAGGTTGAAGGTTTGGTTTACATTTTGAAGGACACCTCGGACAGAACAGAAACGGAAGACGTTTTAACTGCAACTATTTGCCAAAATTATATTGCATTCAGCTTCCTATGTAAGTTTTGGAAAGTTAAACGTTGTATGAATATATACATACATATGATCAATGATGCATTCTTGCATGTCAAACTCCATTAAATTTTAAGACTTGCATAAGGTCGTGGGGAACTAATTAGGTTCAGTCAGGTTATGAATCATAACTTATGATCATTTAAGCATCCATTTCAATTGATGATGAAATTAAGCATGTATATATACTGCAACAGTTCTCCTATAATTTGAATGTTTAAATTTATTCTAATGTTTTAAATTCTGACTTTTTTCAGGACAAAATCAGACTTCTTCAGGAGGATTTAGAATCGGAACGGGAGCTCCGTCAAAGGGTAAGACTTTACAATATTAAAATTAGATAATATTTTGATTGCAACGATGACTGTTTGTACTAAAGTCTCTACGCGTAGGAAATCCTTCTTCTCCTATTTGTCATCATCATGCGTCAACACCCACGATTTCGAATTTTCCACTTAGTGCGCAGTATAGACAACTGCACTTCTCTATCTCCAACCCACGCAATTTTTTATAGTGATTCTCTAAGTTTCTACTGTGTTTTATCGTGTCATTACATTGTCTCCACATAAATCAGTTACTTATAGCTGCTTGCATGAGATAAACAGTAGAAAAATCATAATTATATCAACTTGTTGGATAATGGATAATCTATTTGCAGAAAGGGTTATATTATTACACTGCAAGGCTTAAAGCAGGCAACTGACCTCTTAATGTCAACGTACATAAAGTATTTTTCCTCCCAAAAACATTCACTTTTTATTGCATCATAATCGAGGTTGTTTTCAATTCGACAACATTCCATTGTAAGGAGAAGGGCAAATAAGAAGTTTAGCTTGTAACTTAATACATGCGATGAGAAAAGGATAAAAAAGCGGGTAGCACTTTCACCTCTCCTTTTCGTGACTTTGTCTGTACCATAGTATGTATGTCTATAAAATACCATACCGTACACACCATATCATCATCCGACGACAAGTATTTCCCATTTGCACTTTTTACATTTTCACAACAAAATATCGTCTTGCAAAGAAATGTTTACATTTTAAACATCTTAACTCTCACCACCATAATTTTTATTATATACACGCATACACATTCGAAACCGAGACTACTGCAAATACATGTCTTTCCTTGATGAAAAAATATTCAGAGGTTAAAAACAGAAGAAACTCATGAAGATGATAATAATCATCAACATGATCATCATGAATCTCAAGACCATCTAAACCATACAGTACAAAAATATTTTATATGGCAAAAAATGCAAGGAGTCAGTTGTTCAACATCTCATCATCGCAGACGACGTTATACATAACAAGAGTCTATAATTTTTGTTGCGGTGGTGGTTGGTTGGATGGTTTTGGTGGAGTACAAGAAGATGAATCATCCTCTGTCGCTAGAGAAAGAGATACGATGGATGTGTGTAGTAAAGTAAGTAGGAACTTGATAAAAATATACGGTAGATTTTCATACATTTTTAGTGTAAGAAATTCCTTGTGCACCGATACTACTCTGGAAATTTGCCAGGCATGTAGCGCATATACTACAACAAGCAAAATGGCAAAAAATGAAGGGAAGAATGATATGTATATCATCTACAAAAAACATATACGAGTATCTTTTTCATGCAGACAGGGAGAAAAAGAAAGCTTGTCGAAATGATTTTTATGACTGATAAAAAACGTTGAGTTGTTTCGGATGAGATGTGTATTGATTCTGGTGATGAGTAACATTTTGAAATTATCACGAACAATTCACTTACGAATCAATCAGCTTCACTTGCTCGTGCACTTTCTCTCTAAGTTTAGAATGATAATGGGGATGATATCACTCACGTAAGTATGCCAGCGATTGGTTTGGTATTGATACATTTTTAGAAGAAAAATTAAAACAATATGCCCTTGTAAACTATAGACAGGAAAAAATGAGGAAGTTAAGTTTCAAGGCGTTAGTGTGTATGTTTGGTAGGAATCCTTTTTTGGATGACGCCACGGAATTTCATAGTGCGCGGAGGAATGGCATTGGAGTACAGACAAGGTTGTCTAGTTATATGCAGCTTTGACATTTTTTCTTGGCAATATGCAAGGTGAAAAAGACAATGCATTTTTAAATACACAATGCAGTTTGCACTGGTTAGTTATACCCAAGCGAATTGCAGATTATATCATCGGGCGTTTGCAGAATGTCCAGCGGTTACAGTTGACGCTGACATTTATACGTCTGCCAAGAAATCTAGGTAGATGGAAGATTCATGAAATTTTAAGCTAATGATGTAATTAGGTAATACAATATTGTTAAATGCAACTCGTCTGGTATTTACTTTCACCCATGTAAATTTGTGCAGAAACATATATTTGCCATTTAATCTTATTTAGTCTGTATTATTATGAATAAAAAAAGAGACGGTAAGCGTTCCAAACAACGTTCGAAATATTATAAAACGGGAACTAAACGACAGCTGCATCATGTAATAACTTTTTGCTCGCCGAATCCATACTAATTCATTTTTTACTCTTGGTTCTAGATATTTCATACTTACACCAACGATAATATAGGCAATAATAAAATTGTAGAGAATTGCCGAAACATTACGAAGACATGCTATGTGATCAAGCCACGTGCGTTGTCATTAATATTCGAAAAACGCACAAAGATATATGTGCTCTCATAAATACGACAAATCTTTTAGCATTAGTATTTCCTGCTTATTAAAGTATTACAGAGAATATAAAACTACTGCTTATGACTAGCAACTGTAAAATTTCAGGAAGGATCATCATCATATCATCAATGTGCAATTTTTTCCGGTAACTCTATGTTAGGCACACGGTACTTTCATCTTGGCATTTGCCTAACAAAATTATTACTGCTGCGGAGACCTCTGTTTTATCTTGTTACTTCTAGTTAACTCTTTACGTTTGGCATGAAACACGGTGGAAACGGTAAACGTAGACCACCGTATCGAATTGGGTGTACGTAAATAAAATCATAAATTGTATATTTTTAGAACTTGGGTGTACGCAAGCATAATGTATATATTAGCAAGGTATTATTATATGAGAACTATGTGCATTATTTCATCATATTGAGAGAACTCATACGAAATTGTTGTATTTGGCATGAAAAAGATAAGAAGTTACCGAAAAAGATTCGACGGATAAGAAAACAGCAACATTGTTATCTAACTAACTAAAACAAACATATTATTGGAATTACAATTTAAACTGAACGCGACGTGGCAAGCATTACATAGATGTTTCTTATATTTAGATCGAGCGTGAGCGAGCTGATTTAAGCGTTCAGGTAATTCAACTTCAGGAGCGATTGGAGGAGGCTGAATGTGGAGTGGAGGGACAGGTAAAACAAAAATACATATTCAAGTCT
This sequence comes from Orchesellides sinensis, assembly GCA_027744375.1. NCBI lineage: Eukaryota > Metazoa > Arthropoda > Collembola > Entomobryomorpha > Orchesellidae > Orchesellides > Orchesellides sinensis. The sequence goes on along the minus strand of JAHZNG010001308.1, from coordinate 2,742 downwards.
TTATATAAAAAGACTCCTTCACAACATATACCTGTTAATAATAATAACTTATAGTTTAGATTAGACTTTACATAATACCTGGAAAAGCTTTATATACCGGATAACCTAAAAAAAAACAATATGCATACTTAACAATTCAGATTTCTTTTTGCTAGAATCAAGATGATGAGTCATGGAATATGTTTACAAACATGGTTGTTTATGCTATAAACTAATATGTTTATTTTCCGATCACAGTTTGAGATCAACAAGAAGCGAGATGCCGAGCTGGCTAAGCTTCGCCGACTCTTGGAGGACGTCCACTTGGAGTCAGAAGAGACGGCTGCACAGCTTCGAAAGAAACACCAGGAGGCTATCGCTGACTACCAAGATCAGATGGACCAATTGGCCAAGGCGCGACAGAGGCATGTTGCATAATTGTATCATAAAATCCGTACAAATCAACTACTACGCCAACTTATAAGCCAAGCCAACTACTGATTATGGATTAATTAAAACAAAACTACTGAAATGCTCTTAACAAACCAACTAATAATCTTTTTTGTAATAATGTAATCCTAGCATTTTTCAGGCATTCCTTACATGAACACTAATTACCCTTTTCCCTTACGTAAACTGAAAAAATGAATTCCGATTAATTGTACAACTAACAAGCATAAAGAGTCTGGTAATGATTTACATGTTTCTGCCATTTTGTTACAATGCAAATTTACTACATAGGTTGTTGTTTACCACAATTTATAATTAGAAGTGACTGCAAAGGTCTTTGAATCTTAAATTTCATACTCCAACTAGTGATTAGTAAATCATGTATCTCTCTAGCATAAAAATTACCGTAATTTAAACATAATTTCTTACAAACAGAATCAGTATATATCGAATAAAACTATATAGAGAACGGGATTCGGCATAGGTATTTTTTAGGCAGAATTCAACTTCAAGTTTCATGTTCCGTTATAAAAATGATATATGGATAATGGGTGCACGAAACCCAATTGAAAATATGTATCAGGCTTGCATTATATTTTTATGCAATTTTGCTGATATCATTAGTAAGAAGCTAATATCATCCTATGTATCATTCCCGTCAAAGGAGATTTTTTCCTAAAGAGCCAGTCACACGACGCGTTTTCTCAGGGAAATGTACCCAAAATGAAATTTCCCTTGGATTTCCCACACCTGTTCTCAGGTACTGCGTGAAATGGTCGTGGAATTTCGCCAACATTTCACCAAAGTGAACAAAGTCCTTTTTTCACGGTGAACAGTGCGTGAAATCAAAACCCTTTTTCCATCGGCGTGAAATGAAATGTCAGGGAAATTGTATGGTTTCTATGGTTTTCTACGGGGGAATTTGAGAATCTATATCTGACAGTTCATCTAACTTGCTTCATACAAAAAATAACAATGCCAGCTGTTCTTTTATTATAATGCCAGAATGTATTTTTCCCTCGTTCATTTGTCACGTGATGCATAATTTCACTCGAAGAACCTGTGAACGAGGTGGGAAATCGGAGTGAAATTGATGCGTAAAATCATTCATTTCGCCAATTCTTCACAGCAAAAATCCATTTCAACCAAAACGGTTTTCGCTCACATTTCCTCCACGTGAAAATTGTTGTCTTGTGACTCGGCCTTTAAATGCTATCGGACTTAAACCTTCAAAGGGCCTTGTTTACTTGTAAGCAGAATTCTTGGTTGCTTTTGAACTCTTACTATTTTTCAGACAGTTTTTCCAGAAATCACAACACTTCTCTACATATTTTATCGCTTTTAACTTTAGCTTTCAGTTTACTCAACCCATTTTTTCTTGGCATGAACGATCTCGTAGCTTGTATTCATGGTTGTCATACTTCTTTTAAGGTGTATACAGAGTCGTTGTGAATGTGGGCGTGCTTAGTGTTATGGAAGTTTTTGCGTTTAGGAACACTACATTTTCTAAAACCCAACTATAAAGCCATAAGAACTAATCGTAATATGATTGTGTTCTTCATTTCAAATATGATTCGCCGTTCAGCCGTTCACTTTAGAGTTATGAATTTCTTTTAAAATTCATACTATGAAATTAGGTGTGGAGTTAAAGTAGTGGTCTCTTAACGTAAACAATTTAGAGTTATGAATGAACTTTAACTACATTTTCTAAAACCCAACTATAAAGCCATAAAAACTAATTGTAATATGATTGTGTTCTTCATTTCAAATATGATCCGCCGGCGTTCAGCCTTTCACTTTAGAGTTATGAATTTCTTTTAAAATTCATACTATGAAATTGGGTGTGGAGTTAAAGTAAACAATTTAGAGTTATGAATGAACTTTCGTTTTCCATTGAGAGTCAGGGGCAACGTCAGACGTTTAATGGTCGTGCATCAGAAAGTAGACTGTTCGCCAATCCAATAAATTACTATTAATTTCACTGTTTTTTTTTAAATTACACGATTCACTCACAATATTCGATAAATTTCTTCTCAGGCAAATGTCTCTCAAATTTGTAAATATTCGGATGTTTTAAAATTATAATTAACAAATTTTAAGTTTAGAATAGAGCTTTCTCCTGCTTATTGAAAAAAATGTTCTGGGTCTTTGGTTTACTGCATAATTACAAGGCATTGGGTGCATTCTCTATTGCACAGGCACAGTAGAGTATGGCAGTATGCTAAAATGCAATAGCGTATGATTATGATTGTGGAAAAAGTTGAGCCGAGCTCAACTTCCATTTTTCAATATCCTAATCATAATCATACAACG
>JAHZNG010001307.1:0-18501 GCA_027744375.1 Orchesellides sinensis | reverse complement strand
CTTGGTTATGACCTTCAACTCCAAATTCCGTGACCGTCAAGAAAAGCAGCTTTTCACCAGTCATCGTTCCTGCCCAATCTTCTCATCTGCATGAAGACGAGTGGATCCATGCAAATCACCATGAACCCTCACACTCACTGTCGCTACATACCCAGTTGTATACCTCTCAACCTCTCCGTATAAATTTTACTAGCTTAGATATAGATTTACGTAGTTTACATAATTAGGCCAGTTGGAGAGTTACTAATATAAAATTGAAATATTGTCTTGTAAGACCGTGGTATGATGCTTAAATATGGTCTGAATAAAAAAATGACTTTTTGATTACGGCTATAATCCTAATATAATATATATTTTATGCTAGACAATTAGTAGATTATTTATTTAGAAGAGTGTCACCGTTGGAAAGTTGAAATGGAAATGACACTGAAATAAAGACAATATAATATACTAATAATGTTTAACATAGCATCAATAATACTTTTAGACCTTTGATTTCCCCACAACTACAGATTTGTTGATAACTTTGAACTCCAGGCTTACCCCTTTACCGACTTTTATATATATGAGATGAGGATAACATTATTATTGTTGCTCTTATCCATATTTACATGTTTACCAAAAAACACATGCGTTTTTGTTGCGTTAAGTGCATATGAATTAGATAATCACTAAAAGCTACCATGAAGCTATTCTCTCAAGCGAAAAAAAACTGTCGTTCCACTTTCATCTTTTTTAATATTGCAAATGCAACTCTTGTGACTAAAAGGTTAGATAGACTATTTAGCTTAGATCAAACATTCCTTATTAATTTAAGAAATTTCCCAGTTTTTCTGGAGAAAGTTGCGAAATCACTCCATAGGCAATTTACATTATGTGTTTGTACACGTTCGTTTTCTGTAAGTCAGTTTGATCACACAATAAAAAACCAACAGTTTTAGCTGTATTTTACAATTCAGCTTAAAAAAGCAAAACACTTTGTTATCTTTGTAACCTTTTTCCCCATAATATATTTTTTCTTTTAAGCTGTCTCATCTTTCCGTTTGAAGTGGGTACACAAAAGACAAAGTCAAACAAACAGTATTATTATTACCAATAAAAGACTCTTGTTGACTTTTTGATGCTTAAGACAACCAGGCTTTCTCAACTTGCAATATCCATTACAAAGCAAATATTTGGTGTATCTGCCGACTAAGCTAAAATACCATGTATAACTTATATTTCGTCATTTTACTTACCAAACTCATATAAAGCTTGTTTGATACAGCCATTCTCGCACTTAATCTTATGTACTTCGTTAACGTTGAAGTTGGGTGGTCGGCACACGTCACTCACCCCGTCAGCCGTTGAGGGAAGAGGTTGAGAGCCTTGCCATGCACACTCGTAGCACATCACTTCTCCGTAGGCACCTGAAATTATAAATCATCAAACAAAATATAAATCAGAGTAAAAGCTCCCATTTCATATTATTTAATTCCCTCAAAATCACCGGAATCGTCTTCAAATGCTCTTGAAATCAAGTATATTTTATTTTCTCATGAATATCCACATTCACCTTTCTACTGCGTAGTAGACTGAGAGAGAAAGCGAAATCAAAAAAGAAATTTGAAAGGAGGATGAAATCGAAACGGATTATGAATAACAAAGAGTAACAACCATGTCAGTGTGGTTTTTGACGGAAGGGGTATGCTCTCTACGGTGGTATGCATATTTGAAAGGTAATTATATATCAAATAACCCTTTGACAAGGTAGAATATGATAATTGAAAAAGATTTGAGTGGTGAGGTTTGCCACTTGATGGGATAACTCTGTGCTTTCTACTTGAAATTATGGAAATGGCAAATATTTGTAATACAGCTCAAAGTCTCCCACGTCTGATTTCTTCCTTTTATAATAGATTCCATCTAATCATGGTGATTAAAGTAGCAAATGATGCGTCAAGTAGTGAAAGTAATTACCAAGTGAAAGCAAAAAGATGAGAGGAAAACGTGAGAGTCAGTTTCGTCAAGTGTGTTCAAATAGTCAAAGGGGGTATTTGATATTTAAGGGGAATCGTTGGGTATGCTTTGAATAATTATGGAAATGGAAAGTGGAGGAAACCATGTTCTATTTGCATTAACTTTCTTTTTTGTCTTTTCTCCCAATTATCTTTTGTTCCTCCCAAAGAGCCAAATGAAGAAGGCTCTATTGTTTTAGATATATTTGTGTACATGTGTTTTGTGGTGTGTAGTGGGGGAGCAGGGAGGACATGGAATAGTTATTGCAAACTTTGCCATCACAATCAGAATTCATTAAATTTCATTGATTTCATTCCCCTCCTCCTTCCAGCAATACACAAATCTCATTTACTACTCATCCGGAGAAAGTAAAGTATCACGCCAAGTTAAAGTCAAGACGAAAACGGGTGTATGGGAAAAGATAAAAAATATAAATAACTTACTTAGCAATAAGTTGCCCGACTACCGCTATAAAAACTTTAGGGAAGTAGCGGAAATAGTATAAAAAATAAAGGGACAGACGACAGGATAGAAAGTAACATTGAATTTGTGTGTATGTGATTCCACTACTTTCACCGCACCACCAACGGAAAATTGGTATTTGGGGATAAGCATTTTTGGCTATAGGCTTTCTCTCTCTTCTCGTTTCCGCTCATCCATCACGATCAACTAAAAACTTGGATGAGTATTTTGTTTGAGAGAGATAGAGAAAAGGAGAGGCCGGAGGAGATATATTCTAGGTTCTTTTATTCCACCGCAAAACACAAGAACCAACTTTATGCCAAAACCATGCGGCACTTTTTTTTCTCTAATCCGTGAATCCGGCGACTAATGCAATCAGTTCAATACAATGTAACGCAATTTGTTCCATCCGTAAATTGACAACTTTCTCTCTTGTATATTTACAATACGTACGAGTGTGTGAGTGTGTGTTTACGTTTGTGTGTGAAAGAGAGATAGAGAGAGAGAAAGTTGTTAGTAAGTATGGAAGTAATCGATTACCAACAGAGTGGTTTATATTGATGTTTTCGCTGACGGATTGTATGTGTGTGGCCTTGTTTATCTAGAATTGACAAGTGACATGGGAAAATTACTAGAAATGTGTCGTTAGAATGGGATTCAAGGTGTGTTTTAAATATTGTCATGCTGTTTCAACAAGGATAACACAATATTAGTTGGGGAAAGCATTGGGTATTAATTTTGTGTGTGTGATTTAAATAAACACACTCTGGCGGGCATACTATGGGATTAATAAGTGTGTTGACGGGAGGAAAGTAATTTCTCCTAAAATTTAATCCTGATTACAAAATTGTGGGTGTGACAGACGTATATTATTGAGACAAGCGGAAAATTACTTGTTTGATTAAACTGAGAAATCATAGTATGAAAACGAGTGGGCTTATGGGTTATTATGATGGGTACTTATCAGAATATGATACGATAAGATAAACATATATTTATTTAGCTTTTCGAAAACAGAAAGTTTGTTTATTTTCTTTAATTTCACTAGCCCATTGTTTGTTTACAAGAATTTAGGTATGTATGCATGGCTGTGAGATATGGTTTTGGTGTAATTACATTCCTATTTAAATTTGGAATGTAGAAAAAGACGTTTTATGTGTTTTTTTAAGCTCTAGCCAAACGGCGATTAAATGCATTAGAAAGAGGCTATGCGGTAAATAAAAAAACAGTGTTTCCCTCTCTCTATCCATTCGTAAATATAGTGTTTTAACCCTTTTAGGCAGAACCCTACGGAGGATGACGCTAATGGAGGGAATGGGCATTTATCTTGTGTGCAGCAGAGTGATTTATGACTTGCTTGTGTGCTGCATGATAATATACACAGAATAGCATTATTATTTTTTGGTTGGAAAGAAAACAATAGGAGAAAGTTATATGGAGAAAGCATATCTGTTATATATTACCAGCTTACATTTACAAAATGAGGAAAGGAGAATAAAGACGGATGAGCTTATGGTGACTCCGCGGTTCTTATCTACTCACAGTATGGCATGAAGAGAGAGAGAGAGTCCATAAAAAGAGAGAAAATTTTGGGAAGGAGATGAGAGAAAGGAAATGGAGAAAGTGGTTTGGGCACAGGGCATGCCATGCCGTATTTGATTGATACCATGTTTGTAATAGACTACATGGTTTGATCCTTATCTCGTTGGTGGCAATTGGTGACCCCCACACAGATACAAAAAAGATGTTTGCTTTCACCCGTTGACATGGTTGGGATGTGTTTTGTGGTAAAAAAATACATGTACATGTTATAGCTACATTTTTATAGTTATTTCGTTGTAGTATATTTTTCACTTTCTCCAATCATTATTTACTTTCTCTTTTGCTGACTAGGAGGAAATAATATAATTTTCTTGCTTTCTCTTGCAGCAGTGCTTATCTAGTCAAGATGAAGACCCACTCATTTTTCTCGTTTTCATTTTTTCTCATAAATAAAACATTGAGAGACATTTGGAGTCCCGATTAAGTAAAAAAAAGGAAAGATAGGATGAGAGCTCATAAATTTTCCGTGTTCTGCTTTTCCACTCTAGATTTATATTGTATTTTCAGGAGGCCTCCAAAAAGATGATACTCTAAGCCATCTTGACTTGGAGTCCCGATTAAGTAAAAAAAAGGAAAGATAGGATGAGAGCTCATAAATTTTCCGTGTTCTGCTTTTCCACTCTAGATTTATATTGTATTTTCAGGAGGCCTCCAAAAAGATGAGACTCTAAGCCATCTTGACATTAACCAAGAGAAAAATATTCTGATCTTTATCCATATTAAAAGCATTCTTTTTATGTAAGACGATGGACTAATACCTTTTCTAGGCTGGATAACAGGAATAGATTATTTTTATGGATTTTCTGATTTTTCATCTAGATCTAAAAATTAATTGGCTTCTCGCTGCATTGAGGAATAAACTGATATTTTCATGCATGAACAATTACCGGAGAAAGGTAAATCTCCCTTGGAGAAAGCTCACCTGTGATTATTGACTTTCACAAGAGTTCCCTCAATTAAGCAGAAACAAAGCATAAAAGGTTGCACATCCTTTTGTGTCTTGTCTTTAGTTTTAGCTAAGCTACCATTTGTTCATTTTGTCGTGTTTTTTAGAGCTACACAAGACAAACATCTTTTAGAGCAATCTAAAGTCTCGGAGAAATTAGTGAAGCAAAAGGTAACCTTTGATCTTCTACATCTTCACAGTTGCCCAATGCTCAATATAAACCACACATTAGCAGATATGGTTGGGAATATATTATGTTGATCAGTGATTAATGAATATAAAGACCAACAGCGTTTTTGTCTCTCGTTGTAAACAAAAAGGGTTTAAATTGCATTCTAAATTTTCCATCGACTTTCTCCTTCGTAGGATTACAGTAGTCTGGTGCATTTTCCCCAAGCTATTTTCCTGTTTATCTTGAACACCACCTTAAAGCATTTCCGAATAGGTTTGAGCTACGCACAGACATAGCTATTATATACTACCATTTTCACAAGAATTTCATAGAATCCTTAAGAAAGTACGCATATGTTTTAAAAAAGCCCAAAAAATCTAACCAACTTTCTCCTGCCTCAAAACTCATCCGAATATAAATCGAAAGGATGAGTATTTATTAACGCAGAGCAGATGAGTTGAGAATAGAAAAAAGCTGCGAGATTTTTTCCTTACTAAGTTAAGCCAACTCTCTACTTCTTCTTTTCTCCCTAACCTCATTTCCTACCCAGAGTAAAAAAGCCTGTATTAAATTGTTGTCTTCTTTTTTTATCCACGTCATACACAAAATAAAATAGTGAGTTTTGCTTCCCCTTTTTTAATTTATACAGTTTCTTGGAGTATTAAGGGTATAACGAAAGTTGGGTATATAATATATACGTACATTTTTTTATCTTTCCAGATTACTTTTCATTATTACTACATTGACTCAAAAATCAAATCATCCTTCGAGATCTTTTCAGAGTTTCACCTAGAAAACTTTTCACAAGCTTTATAATCACTATGACAGAAATTCAAAAATAACTTTCATTCCGTCTACAGTTATCCCAAGAGTTTAAAAACCAAGTCCTTTCCTGATTGTATGGCAATAAATAAATAGTGAAAATATCAAAGTGACGCCAGTCTACAACCTGGAAATCTGGACAAGTTTTTGGAGTGTGAGCAGTAAAGGAAGTGCAGCTAAAAGCCAAATTAGAGTAGGGCTTCTTCAAGGGAGCCTTCTATCTTATAACCTGTGTAAATAATATATAATAACGTACAAGGAAACGCTTTAAGATGTAGGTTGAGTTGAAATTGATAAAACGAAATGTTTTATCCCAATATTTCTCCCAACTCGACTTTCACCTAAAAAGGTTCCCTTGTCAATTCCATTTTTTATTTGTCAGGTAAGACTACTTCGTAACCTTTGAAATATATATTAACTGAAATGCAGATACGTTATATAAGTATATTTCTCCCAACTCGACTTTCACCTAAAAAGGTTCCCTTGTCAATTCCATTTTTTATTTGTCAGGTAAGACTACTTCGTAACCTTTGAAATATATATTAACTGAAATGCTGATACGTTATATAAGTAGCATACCTGTAATTACCTCCAATAAATTGTACTATGTACGTGACAAAAACTGTGGTGTAGTTATTCAGATAAATAGCTTTAACGACTTTAATTAAGTTTTCCCCACATTTCAAACCTTCCCATATGCACAATTACAAATACACCTTTAAACTAAACCTGACAGCTCATTCACACAATTTCCAGTCACCCAATCATTGTGCAATTTTGCAAAATCACTTTTGCACGTCTGGTAAAATGAAGACAAGGACAGAGTGACAGATGAAGTTTTTAGTTGTAAGCGTGTATTCCATGAATTACATCAATGTCAATGTAAAACTAGACAGGGTCTATCACACGTCCTTAAAAAACATATGCCTACTTTAAAAAGTAGAATGCACTCGTAAATCTCCAAATCTCTCCCTGTTCCCTTCCACATTGCAACCAATTTCCTCAGCTTTGTGTGTGCTCATATAATGATGATGTCTAAAGAGCTTTCACTTTTATCTCCCCCTTTCTCCCTCTCAAACCACAAACACAGCCTATTTCCCATTTTACTGCATTTTGCAACATTTCATTTCCTCTCTTGACTGCTCCTGTGCTACTGATGCAACATTTTCTGTGACATGATGTGTGTGCGTGTGGGACATGAGGATTTTTCCTCCACATCATTTACTTTCTCTAAAGACTACTTTCTCCGGAAGGAAATGAGCATATAAAATGTAAGATCACGGTAGCGAAAAAAAAGACAGAACAGAGAAATTGGCAAAAAAATATGTGGCTTTTTTGTTTGTGGCTTAAAAAATACACTCACCAAAAGAGAATCTCGTAAGAATATGCCTTGCTTCACAGATTTTATACTAGATTTTGGAAATAATTGTGATATATGCAAAAATATATGTGGAGGAACAGCACACCTGCGTTTTCCCTCCCATCTGCCGCAACTAATACTTTCTGGGAGGAATAAAATGGATTTAGGAGAAAGGAAATGAGACGGTGGATTTTGGTTTTGTGAAGTTGCCATATTACAAAACAGGCTCATCTGTTGTTTCCAAGTAGAACTTTTGACGTTATTAGTTTTAATGCTTTATGTAAATGATACTTGAAAAACGAAACTTCTCCTACGATGTTCCATGAAATAACTTGAGTGGTTGGGACAGGGTTAGAGAAATTAGTTGGAATGAAATGGTGTTGGCGGAGGGGAGGACAGAATATTACCTTTTTGTTCTTATGGATGACTAAGTAGGTCAAACGTTTTCTATTGGTTTCTCCATTACAGCCTCAACAATCTTCTTTCTCCATATGTGGGCTTCCCATTCCAATGTGAAAGTCAACTTTCAAATGTAAATACTATATATCATATCTTTTACGCCAACAAAAAACGAAAAGACGTACATACGAACAGGAAGCAAAGTGGTTTCATTCCAGCATCATCGCCTGTACTCTTAAACTTAAAGAAAGTTGCCTACCTGGAAACGGGACCGTGCTTATGAAATTAAAAGGCCCAATCTTCCGCTTTCTCCAGTATTCACATTTTTAATACGATTCAATTAACTTTTCAAACACTTCCTTTCAAATTGGTATATTTAGCATGTATTATTTCAACGTACATTTTTTAGCATTGTACCTTTATGGTTCTCTTAGGAATCATAAAAAATCCCTCTTAATTTTCACAAGAGCAATTTTACCTTGCCTACACTCCCAGTTTCAACTGTGAATGAGTTGTATAAAAATGTGTAGATTTGAAACACACACACAATTCATAAATGTTGATAAGTGCCATGTGCCTGTTGCCATGCAGAGTCACAATTCAAGTAGCCCTTATACACAGTTATTTTTTTTATCGATTTTGATTGCATTGCTACAATTACTATAACAAAAGCGTATTCTCTCCATCTCTCTTCCAATGCCTTTAAATACAGACTCACATCACCCCATCCCCTTAACAGTCCTTACAATAGCTTTCTCTCAACTTTCTCCAACTGGATATACATAAATATACAATGCTAAGGTATGTATTACAATGTGTATGACAGCGTCAAGTATGTAGATCTCCACACAATCAGAAATCTTTTTGACACGCGAATCCAATATCCCGACATTCCCCATAAAATATACCTTATCAATATGCATATACATTATCGATCCCTCCAACAACAATAAAACTGGCATAATGCACCCATCCATACACACACACACACATCCTTTAAAGGAAACAAGCCGATATTTTGTTGCTGTGCTATTGATCACGATGATCCTGATATCGGATATCATTTTAATCAAAAAAAGAGAGTAACAAAAGTTGTGATTTTTTTGTGCCATTCTTAAAAAAGAGCCTGCGAGAGACTGAGTGAGCTTCTCAGACTCCTATCATCATCGGATACGCATAACTCGTAACCCTTTCTTTTCTTTCAACGTATAATCCCACCGGAAAAAAAGGAAGGTGAAGGGAAAGTGTGTGTGTGTTTTTAGCTTGAGATGCAAGAGATCCACCATCTCAACTCGTATCATTCCCCACTCGTCAACTTCCTTTCGCTTCCACTCATTTTCCTCTTGCAGGGTTAGAGTATATTATTATGTTGGCAGACATAGTCATCCTTTGAGATTGTAACAAAAGAGAAAATCCAGCAGATAGAGAAGAAAAAATGCTTTTTATGGAATGTTACTCTGAAATGCCATGTCCGCCTTGTTTGTTTCCATAATGGAGAAATAGGATATTAAATACCAGAGCATAATTCATAACCTATAATATTACTATATTACCCTAGGTAAAGTACTAATTTAATCTGTAGCATACAAGCTGTCTGTTAGATAAGCTTTGGTTGATAAGCGTACGTCTGAGTTGTTGTGTTGTAAGCTTGTTTACGAAGAAGTGGTAGGGAAGTTGAAGATGCTTTATGTAGGGGAATATTTGTCTGTCCGTGATTCTCCATAGTAATTTGTTTTTGATTTAGCTGCTTTGATATACATGCTCCTTACATGAAAAGCAGCGAAATTTTTATATGTACTAATGAAGAATGTAAGGAGAAAGTTTAAACTGGGAAATACAGCAGTTGCTGCATACTAATGGAAAGAATGTAGGTCATTAACAGCTTTCTTTTTTTATGTGTATTTCTTGGAGAAGCCTAAAGGGTTTTCAAAGAAAGCTGCAGGCTTTCACCGACAGGTTTTTTCTTGTCTTTATAACATTTAGTATTTGAACAGTTTCTTCATAGTAATCTTCTCACCTTCACAATACATACATATGGCTCTTATATAAATGTTATTTACGCATTTCGGATATATAAAGACTTTTTTATAGTCATTTTAGGCTTTTTAGCCACAAGAATTTGAATGAAAAGAGGGAGACTGTTTGACATGGCATATTATTTAAATGTGATGAGCTCTCACAAAATAACAAGACTTACTCATTCCGCTCTTGTTCATTTCCTTTCAAGTTGACATGCAAGTGAAAGGGTAGCACAGATAATGAAAACTAGATGGTACCTATTTTTAACATGACGTGCGTTCCCTTGTTCTTTTCTCACGAAACAACTCATTAGGTTTGGAGGGAACATGGAGGAAAGATTAGTGTACAGGAAAAAAAATCTGTTCAACCTACACAATCTCTTTATATCTTCTTATCTGGTTTTTTTTACAAATAAACATGCTGTATCCTATTTTAAAAATATGCATGTATATTTCTCAGAATTTGGAATGAAAATTAGCTGGCTTCTTTCATGAGCCCGTTGGTAAATACCTAAAAAAATACTACGTGAAAATACCCATGTATTTCTCCGAATAGCCAGGCCAGACGTATCCGGAGATAAGGTGAGGTAAGGGGGAAAAATGTTTTGGGGAAAATACATAGCATCTTAAAATACTTATCTGCAAAAAGGACTGCAGACAATACAAAGGGTTTCTTTCATGCGAAATAACAAGATGACATAAAAAAAGAAGAAGACGAATGAGCTTGAGGAATAATGAATGTCGGTGAAAGACACATATTGGGGAACAAAAGAAAGAGAGAAAGTGTGAAGGGAGAAAGTTATATGAGATTTTAGAGTGTGTATGTTTATATATGGCTACTCATGTGTAATAAGTAAATATAAAAGGGACATTTATAAACATGGTGTTCTCGGTATTGTTTGATTAGCTAAAAAATAAGAGAAAAAATAATGGAAGCTTGATATGAGTTTGTTGTACGGGGAAAATTGGAGAAATATAGCCGACAGGGTAATAAGTGGGTAGAAAAGGAGTGCAATACTAATAATGCTGTAAGACGCATGTATAAAATAATGATGGAAAAGTAGGTAAATAAATAAAAAGGAGAAAAAACTTACTGTCTAAAAAGATGGATGTGACAAAAAGTACAATCCAGATTATCCATTTCTCCAGAATCCATTTCCGTCGGAGGGTTTTCACAACCAAACTTTTGTTGTTGCCACACATCATCATGACCAATGTTTTCCTTTTTTAGTGTCACGTCACCAGACCGGACGGGAGATCCAGGGAAAAAAATGTATATTATACGTGGCTAGATTTTGCTTTCTTATTTGGTATCCACAAGAATATATAAAGAGTAGCGGATTTTTTATTGTTTTTTTTTAAGATGAGAATCTATGTCTGAATAAACAAGTAGGTTTTTATGTTTTTGCAGGTCCAACACAAGTTTTTTGATGAGTTTCGGCAGACAATAAGACTTGTCTTGAGTTAGTGTCAACAAGATAACCTTTATTGATGGTAAATTCTTTTTTTTATGTTGTAAAAGTACTTTTCACTCTAAACTTCCTTTTTTGTTTTTATTTTAAATCTGAAGGGAAGCTTTATTGGAATTTAGTTCACGTTTGAATATTTTTCTGTGTAAAAAAGACCTGCGCACCGAATTTAAAGTATTTTGTTCACTCCCAAAAACACACTGCTTGTGTCAAAATGAAATTTGAACGATACACAAGTTTTGGGTGACAAAAAAAAGTTTTTTTATTTTTTACAAAGTTTTAAGATGGTTTTTCATCCGAATTTTTATTTGTGCCCAGCAGAATTCCACTGAAAATTATTATAGTTTGTGTTAAAGCTGTGCGGGATTGTTCTTTTGAAATGAAAGGGTTGACAAAAGCGTTGCAGGCTGGAAGCTTATATTTTTTATCAGCACCGCATCACTTTCTCTGTATGTATGTATCCATTAGAAAAGTGTGGAAGAGACAGGAAAGCGGATCAAGTTGAGAATATTTTATCTGTAAAATAAAATAGAAAAGGTAGGCAAAAGAGCCCATTAGTATTTTATCAAACTACACGCCATTCTTCTGCCAGCTTTTGTTTTATCGAGATGATGATGATTACGGCAGAAACACATTTGCCTCAAGGTACATTCCCATCATCAACAGAAACACAATACAAAACAAAGTGTCTGTGTGTGCGTCTACTGAAAATTGATGGAAAGAGAGGAAGGAGAAAAGGCCTGTTAGTTCCGTTTGTGTACATTATGGAATGTGGAATGCCCCTTGAAAAATGTGAGATATTATATAATCCATAATATGTAAATTTGCATGTTATGAGCACATGATCGGTTTTCTACATGATTTATTAAAAGAGGAGCAGTGGGATTGTTAAGCATGCTTGGACATGAGTGGAGTCAATGAAGCAAATGCAAATTTTGTATGGTGAGCGCCTCACTTGGCTTGGTTTTGGTTTAAATCTGTGTGATCAAAGCTGAGAGCAGGAGAAAGTTTTTTAGGGAGAAAGTAGCTATTGCTTTTATTACATGCACAAACACATTTAAGTTTGTAAGTTGGTCTTAATCCTCTCTCTCTCTCTCTCTGGTTTACTTGAAAAGATGGCAGTAATGATAATAATTGTATTTGTCATCTGAAAAATGATTTGGGAGGCTGGACTCAATAAAAGGTATTAGAGTCATCCAGACTTAGAAATGGTTTGGACTTGGAAATTGGAAAAGGTAAAATGATTAAATGAAGGGGGTAATAATAATAATAATTGTAATAGAACAAAAAGTGTTTGGGAAAGATGGAGCAGAAAAGATAATGGTAAACTAAATGGAAAGTGGATTGAGAAGAATTAAAAGAGAAAGTTGGAATGGGTTGTTGTCTCCTTTGGTTTTAACCGTGTGTCAAAGCCAAAGCCAAAGCCAAGAAGAGGGTATTTTATCTTGGCTGATCCAGATGTGCATTATTGCATGAGAGACTGCGTGTGTGTATTAAGTGAAGAGGTATTTTACAAGAGGATGAAAACGAAGATGATCATGATGGCCATTAAAGGAAGAAACAAGTGACGTTTAGCATTTTCGGAAATGGCTACCGAGGTTTTGGCAAAAAGACATGGAAGCTTTTTGGTGATATTATTGATAAGCTAATGTATAAACCTGTATGAAAGACAAAACTATGTATGTATTTGTGTATGTCCTTTTAGTAACCTCCACTTGAGAGATCTCACTGGAGTAATCTCCAGCTGGTACAAAATTGTAGCCTAACTTGAAAGAGAGGAAGTGGGTGATGCATTGGAGGATCAAGGGAGTAGTGGAGGAATTGCATGCAAAGGAACAATCTTATGCTGGAGAGAAAAGGAAAGGTTTTACAGAGATCTTTGTAGAAAAAAATGATCATGAGTTTATATGTAACTTCAGCTCTTCCCTCGATTTTCCACTGAAATGACTTTTGAAGAGGAAATGGGGAAAGTGTAATAAACTACGGGGGATAATATGCATAACTCTTTCTTTTTTTTACTCTTTTACAAATCTGACTGACTGATGACAGCTGGATGGACTAACTGTTTAGGTGTGACTCACCAGCTTTTTAATACTATGGTGATAAATGCAACATGTGTGGTTGAAATGATTGGAAATTTTTTATGAGATTGATTGAATTTGGGTTGGGAAGGTGAAAAGGTGAAAAAATGATTAATTGAAAAGCACTCCACGTTTTTTTGATGAGTTTTTACCTGGTGAGGAGGGAAAAAAGTATTGAAAAGAGAGGATGTGAGAGAAATATTTAATTTTCTCGTAAAACTTTTTTTTATTATTGTATTAAACTGCTCTCCTGTGGCCTGTGGTTTGACCACACATGGAGAAAAGTGAAAGCACACATGGCTTTCTCCATAAAAACCTCCTTTTTTCGTGGGGAGGGAGGATGAGGAGGCTACACAGGATAGAAAGGCGCTGAGGGAGCAGTTAGATGCCAACTCGTTAGCATTTATTAGTGCTCCCCACTTTCTCCACGAAAAAAAAAGAAAAATGTTTTTTAGACAGGGAGAAAGCAAGCCTACTTTTATCTTTGGGAAATCTCTCTTGATAAAAAATGGAGGATGACTTTTGAGTAGGTCAGCGAAAATAAAAAAGGTACTTGATCATCTCAACTTTGTAATTCATTACTAGCCCCACTCTCTCTCAAGTTATGAGAGAGCAAACATGAGACGTGCCTTTTTTAATGTGGAAACGTGTGCCAGATGCATTATAACTGGCTCTGGACTTGGTTATATAAAAAAGAAAGAGTAAAAGTTACTTACTTGTTGGCTTCCTTCCTTCTTTTACGGTGAGGAGTAAAAAAGGTGCGTTTTTTACAGATTAAAAAATCAAGTCACGTGGAAATGTTGATGAGTTTGATGAAAATGTCTTGTCACTTTTTTTAGTCACACTGGAGATGTTAAGATGCTCATATAATTTTTGTACAGATGTATGTAAAGTTAATGTACACATAAAAAACTGAGTTTTTTTTCGTGGTCACAGACAAGTATAGCTGAAATGCATATTATACTTGTTCTAAAAAAGGTGCGTTTTTTACAGATTAAAAAATCAAGTCACGTGGAAATGTTGATGAGTTTGATGAAAATGTCTTGTCACTTTTTTTAGTCAAACTGGAGATGTTAAGATGCTCATCTAATTTTTGTACAGATGTAGGTAAAGTTAATGTACACATAAAAAACTGAGTTTTTTTTTCGTGGTCACAGACAAGTATAGCTGAAATGCAGATTTTTTTTTGTCCTTTTGTTTCAGGAAGAGAATTGAATAATGGTTATGTGTATTAATAAAAAATGCAAGTTTTTTTTATTAATGGTTATGTGTATTAATAAAAAATGCAAGTTTTTTTATATGCGTCTTGTTTGGTGGCCACAAATCACGACAATATTTCCGTTTTTTGGGACAAAGTTGGAAGTTGGTCGGTAGGGCTCAGGGATAAGGTTGCTAATTTATGGTTGCGCAACGACTTTATTACAACCGATAAAAAACACGGAGCATAAGAGTAACAAAGTGGGAGGAGATGAGAGAGAGAGAGAAATCAACAGAGCGAGTAATGATAATGGGCTCGCAAAAATACTAGAGGTTTTTTTTTCCTTTTGGCAAAAAAAAAACGTAATCAGTGAGAAGACCACCAAGAAGAAATTTAGGAAGGGAGAGAGTCGCTTTCTCCGTGTAACTTTTTTGTTTTTGTCTTTGAGAAATTTTCGGTCGTATATCTTTGTTTAAAAGGGAGTGCGTTATGGAGAGGGAGGAAACAGGAGGAATGATAATGGCACAAAACTTTTTATTTTTTGAAATTGTATTAAAACCTATGTTTAAAAAGTTTCTTTGTTGAAAATTTTGCTGTTTTCTTATAACTGTGTTGTGGGGCCAAGTGATAATTGTGTAGAGGAGAAAGAAGTAAAGAGAAAGTTGAGAGAGTACAAGAGAGAAAGTGTGAGTCACAAGAAAGCCAGTGACAGATTGGGAAAAGGAAAGGCTCTCCACTTGCCTCTTATACACTCTCCCAGTCTCCTCTCTATTTCATTTCAGGAGAAAGTAGGAGAAAGGTGCTCTGCTTTCTCCTCTTCTCTTCATTGCACACACATATCCGGGCCCTTATTTTTCTTATCTGTGTAAGTGCAAAAGACATGGACTATTTTTTTTGCAGAGGATTACACATTTTGGCATAAACATACATATTTTTTTACTTTCATCCTATGTGTGCTTGTGTGTCCTGTTTAAAATTGCAACTTACCTTTATATTCTCATCTCCTTAAAATACACACATGCATAGAAGAGGGGGACATGTAACCCAAATTATTATTGCTTTCCCAGCATTCCATAAGAAATCTGGCTGGTTGCCACAACTCATTCTGTTAAAAAAATATGAAATTTATTACAGTTTGTAACGAACAAGTATAATATGCATGCTCCAAAGAAAGTAGTCCCATTAAAAGTCTTATTGTGTACTTTAGAGAATAGAAAAGGTGTGATTAAATAAAATTGCGTTATGCCTGGACTCCTTATGTATAAGGATGCACCTATGTAACGTCAGTGTGGAGAAAGCTTGACAGTCTCCTCGACGGTTTTTTTTGTGGTGTGTAAAGATCCAAGGACAAAAAGTGGGATTTTGGGAGCAGCCACAGCACTACTGCTCTGTGTGGTCGGAGGACAGGACGGGACAGAAGGGAAAAGGCTCTCTTATAATATCTGATGATAATGCATGATATATGGTGGTGCTAAATACCTGAGTAAACAAAATCTGTTTTCTCTAAATACCTCCAGTGATGTTGCCACCAGCGTGTATTCTCTTGACAAAACATTACCACCAGCAGAGAAGGAGCAGGACTTAATAAGAGGGAGAAATGCACTTGTAGGCTTGGTTTCCAGTGTATTATTTATGTAGGTGTTGTTGCTCAAGCGGAAAGCACTTTTCACCTCTTTCCTCCCGGCACACATTTAGTTTTCCTGTTTAATGTAGCCCTGCTATGCCTTTGTAATTAGTCCAAAGAGAAAAGGATGGTAACATGTATCTACGAGCAAAAGGTGCGTGAGAGAGGACAACAGCTTAGTTTCGGTAATTGAGTTAGAGTAGTCCCATTGGAATGTTTTTAGTAACTCCTACATACTTTTTACAAGAGCTCTCAAGTTGTAACCAGTTGAAATTAAGTAAAAAGCAGAATTGCATAAAAATGATGATAGTTAATTGAACCGGAAGTAACATGCACGTTGGGCTACCCGCCTCTGACACATCTCCCTATTAATTATACACATGGGAATTTTAATTAGGGCAAGAGTGAAGCATGGTTGAATGAGGGTCAAATGAAAAAAATCTATTAATTAATTTGTATGAAAAATATACATGTAGCAACAAGTCAAGAGTAAATTTACTGTTGAGAAATAGGGGGTAATCATAATGCTTTAATTAAAGAAGAATTTAAAAAAGTGTGTGACAAAGATAGTTATGAGATTTCATTTTTGAATAGGACAAATGGGAGAATAAGACACAAAAGGGTTGCCTGCGGTGTACATGCCTAGAAGCATGGCAGTATCCTCCTTTGGCGGTTCCCATTCTGCTTCTTCGTCATCCTCCCCCCAACGGAATATTTTCTTTATGATGGCATCAATCACGATGATCAGACTGATGATCAAAAGTAGCATCCGAATCCTCCACAGGACAATATAGTTACCTTTCTTCAGTTCTGTCCCAAGCCATTCCCAACTCTGCACCAACCATTCATACCAGGTCTCCTCGGTAAGGTCAATACATAAGGGGACTACTACCGGTTGAAATATTAGCTCAATCTCAGGAGTACTTTCACGAGGCCCCTCCACCACCATGTCATGATCAGAATCATCCGTGAAATCACCCAGCTAAAAAACCACACAAAAAAATAGTGTCCTATTAAAAACTCCTTAATAAAAAACATAAATGTCCTTATTTTTTATCCTTTTTTACCTGATCTACATATCTTGCCCTCACCGTTCTCCCTCCACCTCCACCACGACCACCTCGAGCCCCCCGTCGTCCATCCTCCCCTACTTGCCTAGCACGGGATGCTCGTCTACCTCTTCGTCCCCTCCCGTTTCCCTCCCCCAACGCAGCTTCTTGTCCATGTAACGGGCTAATCCGAGCCATGGGTCGCATCTGATTTATCATGATTCTCCAACCCAATCTAAAATATCCAAACGCACTATTTAAAATATATTCCCCCCAAACTTATGCAATTCTTATATGTCTGGAACGCACTGTGCCCTAAAAATACACCGGATAAAAACGCAGGCGGTGTAGCACATGTCATTAAAACGCAAACCACTTTCCTTGATTAACTCTTTTTTCCAAGAAACATGTCATAAGCAGACTCCTTTTTTCTTCTTATTCGCACCAAGCCACTCTTTAACCCTTTCCTTTAATCAGCCTTGTCAATCTAATCTAAAAAATATGTTTTAATCTTACCCAAGCCTAGCTGAATTCCTGGAACTTCACCACGTTACGTTTGAACTTGATTGGAAATGTCGGTCACAAAATGTTCAAAACCCTAAAGGATCTTGACTTACGAAAAATTTATGAGTATTTCCAACTCTTGTATAAAAAACAAATAAAACCAACCTGGTGACAAAAATATAGAAGTTCTTTGATCAAGGTTTGATTTCAGAGTGACAGCGTTGATTACTAAGGTTATGTTATATGCATATAGTACATACTTTTATGCATAGTAATAGTATTGGAAAGAAATAAAGTATTTTAAAGACGGTATTGCAATAAGATAGCCAAACAGCTCTGACTGATAAGAAATGTCTCCAGGAACTCAAGCCAAGTGTGCATAGCTACATTGCATATATATATTGTTTCTGCAAAAATAATATACTAATTACACAGAGGTACTTTTCGTACGGAGAGATCAAGACAGAGTGCATTATCATTTATGGTATGACTGAGAGTGTGACAGAAATAATATTAGATGATTTAAAACTGTCTATGGGCTTTTAATACAATAATATCATTATCGTTATCATGACAATAAACGTTACGAGAGAAAAATTGGAGTTGCTGCGTGCATCTGAGCAGAGTATTTTGTGAACGGGAATATGAATATGACAAAGATGAGAAAAGGAAATGAAAGACAATCCGTTTTTAAATGTATTTTTATGTAACTGCCTCTGTAATGAGGATTATATTGATAGATGTGCTCTTATCTCATTAATTTACTGTGTTATATACTCTTTTATCTGGAATGATGA
>JAHZNG010001306.1:0-21472 GCA_027744375.1 Orchesellides sinensis | reverse complement strand
GAAGTGAAGATGAGAGTTTGTATAAATCGTTTCCTCACAGCATCACGGCAGTATGGACGCGGCAAACGCAAGTATAAATGTAGCATAAGTGTACTTTATCTTGTAATATGGATACTTATTTTATTATTACTCCAATTCGATATCGTATTAGTATCTAATTAATTACTTTTTTATATGGCATGTCCTTACCAGGTATGTTTTTTGTCCCCTGGTTCCTACTAGCAGAATGGCCAGACAAACTCCTTATAAATTATGAATTCAAAATTTTCGTCAAGTACATATATATCAACGAATCATAAAGGCAGCAAGTGAAGCGATCGTGAAAGGAAGATGACGGTTTGTCTAAATCTAGCATTTTAGATTCAATTAGTCAAACTTTGGCCTTTTATTAAGGGTAGCATGCATAAAATAAATATACAATTCTGTGTTTCAATATAGGTTTTTGATTGCAACCCTTCGCATTTAAATTTTTGTTGTTTCTATATATGTATAGACAAAACATTGCTATTAATTAGTAAACTGCTTTCCAAACCCCTTTCTAGTAAGGATTTTCGAAACCATCAGATTTGGAAAATAATGCAGCATCCATGTCTAGACTCCACACGATTTCATTAAAAATATACAAATTTAAGGTCACTAATGTGTACACATGCATGCAACGTATAATTTCCCAGTCTGAAAGCAAACGGAAAAGTCGGAAGCCTAATGTATTCCCAGTTTACAGATTAACCCCGACAAACATCCATATTTCCCTTGCAGCTCTATAAATCCCTAAAAAAGACACTCAGTGTCAGCAGTTCCATACATACGCATGTAATACCATATAATTCATATCTCATTCATATTGCATGAAATCATCTAACAGGTGGTTTTATCATAATATTTTGGCTGTATGAAAGTAATACTACAAACAGGGTATATTTAAAGCACTATTTACCTATTTCATTTTCTATTACATATGCACACATGAAAACATAAAGAACGGGAACTTGGAACAGAAACTCTCATGTAATGTACCTATCTCGGATCCAAAAAGCCGCGGGTCGGTCGATGTACGAGGACGAATTCCGTCCGTCAGATAAAGTATTAAATATACAGACATATAATAAAAAAAAGTACACAAAAATGCAAAAGGATACCAAAAAGTCCTTGTGTTTCCTTATCATATCATCATAGCATATTCACATTGTATTTAGGCATACTCACTTTTCTCGTATGCATATCTGACAAGCCACTACTACCACATAGCATAGCATGAAATGAGAAAGCCTTTTGAAAGGGGAGACACGGGAGACAGTATAGTAGCATTGAGCATGTAGTGAAACGGGAACGGGCTGTGAAGGTTTTTAACGATGTCTAGTGCTAAGTCAGCTTTTTGTACCCGCTTTCAACATGGAAGACGAGGTGACCGAGTGGTTAAGGTGTTTGACTGCTAATCAAATGTGCTCTGCACGCGTGGGTTCGAATCCCATCCTCGTCGAGAACTATTTTTGCACTTTTTTGTGATCAATTGTACATTTTTAATTGTTGTAATGATGAATTGTTATAGTATATGAATTTGTTAATTTACTGTATTATTTTTGTAGATTATGCTTTGGTGAAGAATTGAGAAACCTGTGTTTTACTCAGCTAAAGTGAAGCTGGGAAGGGTGCGAGTTTTATTCCGAATTCGTTACTTTCCATTGTTCCCTCATGTAACCGGAGCGCCGGAGCGGGTAGAATAAAACAAAGGAATATTTCATGCGCAGAGTACTTTTATGAAATGCAGATACAAGATACAAATAGGAAGCGTATAAATAAGGAGGTTATGATATGGAAATAGGCATTCCTAAAAACATGCTATAAAATGTAATTTTCATATTGAAAGGATGGTTTTAAGACTTCATGTTATTATGCATGTAAAAAATGCTTTTAATTATTTTTCTGTATTACAAACGTCAGGCTTTATTTTATTCAATTAACTTCGACTTTATACATTACACGATATGCCTTGTCACAGTCAGTACGAAAATATATAATAAGTTAAAACAGTCAAAATCAGTACTTTCATTAAATAAATATGTTTACCGACCGGGGTTAACAGTCATTGAGCTGTCATTACTATGCAATGTAAGATAACAACAGAATCGTTGAATATGCATTTTTATAAATAGTTTGGTTTGTTATGTTTCTAGGTTTAAGTCGCAATAAATTTACGTAAATATATTAATCTAATTTACATGCGCTCATTACAACGATTGCATGAACATGAAAATGATTACATTGTTCAAGAGACGCCATGTCAAAAGCATTGTTCAGGCTATAATCTGTAACAGAAAGCATGGCATTACTAATTAATGTAATCAAGAAATTAGTTAAGATGCGAGCAGCACATTTACCACAGCAGCTCTCTGTAAAATCATAATTTTTTACGCATTGCTATAGGCTGTACAAACTCGACACGAGTATTTTGGCAGAAAGAGGATTCAAAATAGTTTTTTATAATGCTGGATGACTAATTCTACAAGGAATGTGCTACCCGTTTGTCTTCCCCCAAAATATTGCATTGTAAACCCTTCAAAAATTTTTTTCAACCCATCCCTCGCAACATCGAATTTATACTTGGATACGGTGAGCTACCCCC
Organism: Orchesellides sinensis; assembly: GCA_027744375.1. Lineage (NCBI taxonomy): Eukaryota > Metazoa > Arthropoda > Collembola > Entomobryomorpha > Orchesellidae > Orchesellides > Orchesellides sinensis. The sequence goes on along the minus strand of JAHZNG010001306.1, from coordinate 18,849 downwards.
TAAAAAATGACTAAAATACGTTTTTATGAGAAAAGGTAGTGTGACATTTACAAACAAATATATTACTGCCCCTCTATCTCGATCAGCTATATTAAATATACGCTTGGGCACATTTATGTATATGCCCCAAAATGCACACCGGTTTCAAAATACCATTTTACTAAATAATGACTATTTGGAAAAATAGTAAAACATTTACAAAAAAATAAGTTGTCTTCAATGTTTACTCTAAAACTTCTGTAACGGGTTCGGTATACTGTCCAGTCATAAGAATCATTCCAGTGGGATTATGTCTTAAGACGTAGATGAATGGCCTTTCAAATTTCAACACTCTTTCTACAATTTCGTTGGGATTTGATTCCTGTCTGGCTGCAAATAACTTGTTTTGCCTTTCATTTCGTCTATTATTATTACGCTTGTTATGACGTCGTCCTGAAGTTGACCTAGTTGACTTTGACCGCTTTCCTTTGGTTCTCATGAATGGTCTCAAAGGTTCTAGCCTAGGGTTGGTATTACTTCTAGCCCCGCTTGCAGTTTGGCGTCTTTTCATCTTTTCTTCTGCATGAGCCAATCGTAGTGCCAATCGGATGTCCATTGATTGGGGTTGTTGAATTGGACCACGGCTTCGCTGCTCACTTTGTTGAGGGGGATTCCGTGACATTGAGATCCAATCATTGACAGAAAGAGGTTCAGAATACTGGCCATATTGGTCCTTCACGTAGGGTCGGAGTATACGGATGAGATCAAGATTCTTATTGTTTTGCATGTTATTTTCTCTCATTGTATCCGAAAGTTTCTCCCATGTAGCGAATTCTGTAAAATGCATCATGTTCTCGTCCACAAACAAATCTACCAATCCGTTGATACCCTTGAATTGGGCTTGTTCTGGCATGAAAAGATCTGTGAGACCAAAACGTTTCAGGGTGTATGTCAAGTTAACTGCGGTTTGATGTCTAAATCTAGGGAGAACCACTTTGAAAGTGTCTCTCGGATAGAATCCTCTCATTAGTTGGGTCCAAGATTCAAGGGTAAGTTTCGATTTCAATGAGGCTACTCCACCAATTGAAAACTCTCCAGGTTTTCCTGGCATCATTACGATAAGACTCAAGTCTCTAGATGTGTAAGGGATTTCAACTGCAGTTGCATCAAGATCATTATCATAAGCAGCACGGAACTTTCCTTTCACAGAAAGAGCTGGAACTGGGAACAATCTTCGTCCTAGGGCAGCAAGATGAATAAAGTTCATTCCATCTACCTTGGGATCCCTCATACCCGAAAATTGGCCCTAAAAAGATGCATAAAGATAACACTCAATCAAATGCCAGCTCAAATTGTAAATCTTATGTACCATGTTATTGAAACTTACATCAAAGAAAGTTGCTGTCAGCATGGACATGGGACCACTTAGAGGAATACTATAGTTAAGGAGCTCATATGAATGCCTTTGGATTTGAGCACGAATCATTTGGTTAATAATGCTTTGAGCTAAATGCCCTGCAAATTTGTAGTCTGCTTGTTCAACTCTTGCATCATAGAAATGCTGTACCCTTGTCCTGTAAAAATCTAAAATTCCTCCTTTACCCTGTTAAAAATAAAATGTAGAAGGATCAATTATTGCAACTTCTAAATTAAGGTACTTTGTCATTTTATATCAATAAGTATTAAATATATCTAGCCAATCCCCCACCTTATCAGCAATAAGAAGACGAATCATAGCGGCAGCCGTGTTGGGTTGTGATAAGAATGCTTGGGTGATATTATGATACATCATGTGGGGATTAAATGAAAGCATGTCATCTAATCGTAAAAGGCCATCTAACTGACTGGCAGTATTTCCCCTTGCACCAAGAAAGAGCATAGATAAGGAGCTAGTAATGGTAAATGGGCTGACAACCATGTTTCCATAAGTCGTAGATGATTTAGAAACGGGGTTCGTCAAACTACTGAAAAGCCGCAATGCAATCCTATTGTTAATGTCAACAAAAGACCGCATTTCTGGGTCCACACTTGTTAATGTTGCTTCTAGTCCAGGGTTTCCAGGCGGTGCTGGTCCAAAATCGGGTCTTTTTTCAGAAACGACTGGTTGATTGTCACTTTGAAGATGATTGCTTGGCGAGATGGGAATATGCGTATTTGTCAAATGGCCGCCAGCAGCTTCATGACCACCTCCGTCCCCATGACCATGTCCGTGGCCATGGCCTGGTACAACAAGACCATGTTGATGCTGGTAATGGTGATCATGATGATCTGTCAAGTTCTTGCGAACATTCTGAGGTAAAGTTTGGGGAGGAATGGCTAATAATCTGTCAGGTGCAAATGTTTGCGTTTCGGGACCGTAGCTTTCACCAGGATGTTTATAATTCGGATTCAATAAGCCAGTCAATGGATCAGTATCATCAGCAGCTCTGAAAAGAATCGGAAGAATTGATTACAAAGTTGGGAAGAAAGTAACATTGAATGTCAATATTGTTGATTTGCATGACTTATAATTTATTTTAAATCATCATACCCGTGTTGATATTGCAAATGTGAAGGGCGTGGCCTATGCAAATAATCAGGTAAAGTTGGCATTGGCTTCTTGACATTCTTGTTAGAAGTGGATGAGGGCCTGGGTTTGGTTGGCTTGCCTTGTTTAACGAAAGGTCGAACATTAGTGGCCTGAGGTTGACTTGGTCGTGGGCGCTTCCTCCTCTTTGGTTTGGCAGTTGGTGGGGGAACATATACTTCTTCTTCGGACGATTCACTCGCTTGAGCATCTTCCAAAGGCTGAATAACCTCCACCAGTGGTACATACACTCCATGATGAAAGGTTTGATATGGATCATAGCCAAATATTTCATCATCATAAAATTCATTGGGTCGTTTACTACTAGTGCTTTCATTGACAGCCTTCTTCTCTGTGAAACTTGTCATTGGTTTCTTAGATGGAGGAATATAGGGTTTCAAAGTTGTAAATTCTACTTCTGTGTCAGTTTCATTTTCGACATCTTCCTGGTCTAGGTCAGCATCCTCTTGGTCCCCGCTGGTGCTGCTTGATTCTCCGCTATCATTTTCTTCAAGCTGATCTCCACTGGTTTGTTCAGCGGTGCCCTCATCAACAGGGATTCCAGGAATACGAGAATCTGTTGTTTGTGGAACCTCAACTGGCTCCGCATCAAACACATCGGGATTAACAACCGGTGGTACCTCTGGTACGATTGGGATCACAGGTGTGAATGGTCGGCCCATTTGTTGAGAATTTTTAATTAAAATTTCCAGAGCAGACATGGGCTTTTCTGTAGTTGGAGTCATGGGTTTCATAGTACTTGGTACTGGTGGGGCACCTTGATACGGTGGAGGTGGTATATCAGACTCTGGAGCAGTAGAATACATGACTGGCTTCTTGTCCTTATTACCCATGTTAGCCATAATTGACTCTTCCGTCTTTTTGTCTACCCCTGGGTTAAATAAGTTGCTGTAAATGAAATTCTCAGTGGTCTGTGGGGGTCTTGGCCTAAGTGGTGGCTTTGGTGGCATTTGAGTTACATTCCGAACTGCGTTTAGGGAGCCTCAACACATCATTCACAATGTTTTCAACAGGTCTCTGCATCATGTCATCAGTGGACAGGATTGCCCCAGATATTTTGTGCATAGCGTCCGATACCTTATGAGAAGCAATGAAATAATAAATGCGCTTCATTATTATCAAGATTTCAAGCAGTTTTAACTTATTCATACGTTTTGATATTAACTAAATTGTAGAAAAATATTAGTAGGGGAAAAGGATAAAACAGGATTTAAAAATGTTAGTTTGTTTCTGAGGAGGATGGAAGGGTTATATATACCAGCATGTCCAAACCACACTCCTCTATATCAGCACGATGTTGGCAAAGAATAGAAGCTGTTAGCGGATCAATAATGTCACTTTTATATTCCCTATAATTTTGTACCTCGGCAGAGGGGGCTGTGTCATTGTCAGCCTCACTATTATCCTCTGGCTGTACGACAACAACCACCTTGGCAAAGTCATCGATAACATCCGTGGTAGCTGCACCAGGATCAAGGCTTCCAGCGTTGACGTTGTACTCCATCTCATCATCATCATCTCCATTCATCCCTGTTCCTGGCATGTTTTTTTGAGGCTGAGGTTCCTCTTGCAATGGCATAGGATCCTTAGGTGGAAGACCATACCCCTTGTTATTGTTGTTATTGATGTTGTTGTCGGTGAGGGTGATGGTAATAGGGGAAGGAACTGGGGCATCATTCTGAGCATGCTGCTTTTGAGCTTGTCTCACAATATCCTTGAGAGCATCAATCACACGAATTCCATCATCATCAGCCCGTCTACTCGACTTCGAAAGCATAGCTGGGGAAGCCACGGCAATCTTTGGAGTGACCCCTAGATTTATTCTAGGAAAGAATGTCGAATATGTTGTTCTTGCAGTCGTTGTTGGAGTTAGAGATGATAACTCCTGAGATACTGGGGAGGATGTGCTAACTTCGGGCTCTGGCTCAACAACCAAAGTTGGAGGGGTTGTAACCACCACCGGTGAGTCCGTTGTCTCTTCTCCAAAGCTTTCCACTGCATCATCATTGCTTCGTACTGGCTGAGCATGTATGTAGACAGGGAATGGCACTTTTACGGTGGAAACAGTGGTCGGCTCTACTGTCACCTCGACAGGCTGCTGTGATTCTGCAGTTGTCGAAGATGTGTCAACCGGCTCTAAATCTGATACTGCCAGCGGTGGGGGAGGTGCAGTCGTTGTCTCCAACGCGTCTTTATTACTCCGACCCTCAGCATTGAGTATCACGGATACAGACGTGACAACACTGAAATAAACAGTGGAAATGCATATATGAAATTACTGCCAATGACATGGTGGTATTCATTCACATGGTGGTTTTTACTTTGTTCATTTTTATTTTCGTTGCAGTTAAAAAACGCTTTTGTGACCAAAATACTTTCATGGTAAGCGTCAGTCTTTTAGAAAGATGTTTTCTCGAAAAAGTAATATTATGACAAAAGTGTGAATGACACTTTGACTAGATCCTTATTGCAGAACATCACCTCATCTTTTGTATTTCATACTTTCCAACTATAACGGGAGCTTGCAGCAGTATTTCTATTGTATTGCCATAATGATGGTAAAAAATGCTTCATGGTTGTGTGGAACCTTCATTCTATTTTTAATGTTTTTTTTGCAACCGTTAAAATCAAAGTAATTTTCAGAGATGAAAGAATATTTTAGCGTATACCATGTACCCAATGCGTAATGAAGTAACAAGAAAAGCCAAAAAATTTCAACGTTACATCACGAAAGTTACTACAAACTTTATATGTTCTTTGGGTAGAACTGTAGCCGAAAAAAGATTCTCGTAGACACTGAAAGCATAATGATGATAGTCATTGCGATGAACAATGAATTCGATGTTTGTGTAAACCTTCGTTTTAGATCTTTCATGCGTGACTGCCCATCAAAGAACGGTTTCCTAGTATCTTTTTCAATCATACTGAAAGCACGTACATACCCGTGAATATTAACCCCTTCTCGTTGCTTTGCAGTGATGTAATGCAATTTTTAATTTCATGGTTCTTTAAAAACGGTGCAATGTTACCCTGACCGTGACTTTGAGTGTCCCTAACTGAGCTACCACCACTTATTTCCGTACTTAGGTTACAGTTTCAATGGTTATGGTTCTTGAAAATTCGGTCTACCGTGTAGGTTATGTGTCCGTTTCTGGCTACCATTATTTAAAAACCACGGCTTAGTAAATGTTACGAAATGCAAAAAATTCACAGAAAAGAATGAGAAAAATAATATGCTTTGTGTGGGTTTAACCGTTTAATAATGTTTCAGATGTTTTCAAATTATGATCGTATTTAGGTCAAATTGCTTTCCAAAATCAAGATATTTGCCTGTAGGTGGTTGTTAGTCAAATTGGGTATGAAACGTAAACTCTTACGGAAAGGACAAATGCAATGGACACTGAGCTAGTGAAAGATATATTAAATACACTAGGTAGATAGGAATGTGATAAATGCTTCAATAATGGACCCGAAATCTTTTTAGAAATGTAAAGTGCGTATTACAGCTTACATGATAAAAAAAATATATGTTATGCTACTGGACTACGTACCTCGACCCAATGATTTCCGAAGTTGCTGAACACTGGATTGTGACATATTGAAACACAAATAGCACAGTAAAAAATATACTAAACACGTCGCAAACAGGCGTGGCTTTCTTCTTTTCTTTCGTCATCTCATACGAAATAAATGCACTTAGATTTTGGGGGATAGTTAGATTAAGTTTTGTCCCCAGGCTCGTTCCATGCAATTCTTGAAACTGATTGAGGAACGCTTCAAATTGCAAGGAATTGCGCACAAGAACAGTTTTAGCAGCTATGAATGTAAGAGGAGTGTTGGATTTATGAGCAACTTTTCACAAGTTATCCGATTCTGAAGCCAGGTTAATGATTTCCACCACAAGATAATATTATTTTGTTGGCTCTGTTAAGAAAAATGAAATCCAAATCTAACAAGTCGATGGATTCAGCTAAAGAACAAGTTTAGGCTTCCTGCGTTATTAAATTATCTTCGGTCTGATGGGTTCAGAGTTTACAAAAATCATTAGTTTCATGTTGAACTTGCCGAGGTGTAAAAGAAAACTAGTAATGTATCGTAAAGGAAGCTGCGTCTCGTTCAAAAGTTCTAATCTGACTAAAAGAAAGCTAGTGTCGAGGGTCCTATCTATGAACTTTCAGAGATGCAAAGCATTCTACCGTTTGCTTTTATAGGATACAAATACAATGAAAGAAGTTGAGTGATCCGCATAGGCACTTTACTTCCGAGGAATTTGAAACACCACAACATAACACCTTCTTTCGTTAGGCTTCTACTGACACATCAGGTATTTTGTACTGCCTACTTATCCCTTCTTTCGGTTTAAAGTTTTCCTTACCTGCAGAAAAAGCGAATATTATCTGAGCCAGTATTCTGGCAATGTAAAAGAGTACCTACCTTCATACGCTTACGGACACTGTTGCATTTGCAGCAACACAAAAGCGGTTAGTGGCAGTTAAAGGTATTACCTTTAGTAAAAAGTGCGGTATCCGGTAACCATTTACTTGCGCTTACGGTCATGAAAATGTATAATTTAATGATGATATATATGAATGTACATTCTGACAAGATTGTATGTATGTAAGCTGATTAAACTGCTCAGCTACGTTAGAAATAAGGAATTAAAATTACATAAGTAAAACAGTAAAACTTTAAAAAATAAAATCTGTACGAAGTATTTTTTTGCATGCATCGAAAACATTTTATAACCTATGAAATATGGAAGGGATAAAACCACGGGTGAATTTTGAAATAACAAAACGAACACTTTTTTGCAGAAACAGTATTGATGCTTGTGTGAATGGTTAAGGAATTAAAATTACTCATACTTCTACACATCTGCTACAATATTTGTTTTAAATAGCAATAAAAACTTAGGAAAACTAGTTTTCTATTTTCTTCGTTTTTTTGCAATATTTAACAATATTGGGTGTCCTTTCTTATCCTTCACATTCACAATATGCTAACTTTATATTGGTGATGATTGATTGATGATGATCAACTTTACCCTAATGATTGATTTTGGATTCGATATAAGTAGCGTGATTCTATTTTCTCCTTCATAAAGGTATGTACAAGTTTGTCTCATTACTTACTTAACTTAAAGGTTAAAGAAGGTTTGCAAATCCGTATTAGAGCTGTAAAATATAATCATAATACATAGGGCCGAAAACAGATAAACTGTCTAGATAGGGGCACCGTGAGATTATTAACGATGAGGAATATAAACTATACATCACAATCAGCGTTTTATTGCTCTTCCGCTTGGTTAACAATACCTAAAAAACGTATAGGTTATATTTTTATCATTGCCGTTCCGCACTTTTTCCACCCTTTGCCTTAGTGATGATGCTACTGCAACAACTTACGTGAAAGAAAAGCAATTGAGAAAATATATGCATGGTTCGCCTATTTTACAATTTACAAAGCAAATTACCTTCTAGCTCATCTTCTATACTTAAAACAACTTCTGGCTTTGCTCTTTTCACAAATCTAATGCATCAGGATATCAACAGCCAAGGTAGACGACCTTAAAAAAGGGTATATGATACAACGCGAAGTCTCAGATACACAGCTTAGAAGATACCATATTATGAAAATTGTGATAGGGGTTTCTCAATTCCATTCCAACTCACAAAAATGCATCGCGTATTACATTCTTTGTGTAGTAAGCCAACAAGCCAGGCAAAATGAAATAACAAAGCTTGTGGTCCTGACAGACTACACTTAACACTTTTGAAACAGAAGGAAATGAAAACACATAAAAATTGAAGATTCCGTAGTTGAATTTGCATATGGTTACAGCATTAAATGCAAATGTAATCTTAAAGGTAAGATCTTATGAGTAAATGGTTTCAATTCTCATTATGTCATTAGAAATTTCTAACTATTGATAACCAACTTCTAACTATTGATGGTAACATTTCGTACAATAGAAAAGCCGAAAATCTTACAATTACGGGACTGGGATATTGTGTTGCCTAAACTTGCTAAAGACTTTTTTCTGTTAGCCTTGTCATGTGTCAAATAAAGATATTGCATGGCAGAGGAAATGAAGTTTTTAAACTATATTTGCTTCTGATTGATTGATTTGCCTTATTTACATTTTGAAATATACTTCCAGTCATGCATATTATGCCACTGCTCAACTTTTCATCCATCATCTACTGCCGTATTCAAATGCCTGAAATATTTTTAAAAGGAGTAATACGAGTTACAACAAACGACTTAAATAACCATGCAGAATTCTGGTATGACAAATTCATGCTTACAACCAAAACAAAACACGTCAATGTTTTAATTTTATATTTCTTTATTACAATTATTAAATATTAGGTTAAATAATTCGTCATAGACAAATACACGTTCATAAACAATCGAACAATATATTACGTACCTATGCACAATAGTAAAAGCATGCCAAAACTTGATAACGACGACCAGATACAGGTTACCGTTATCCAAAAAAGGAGTCCCAAACATTAGACAATTAACACATATATTATGTCCTATTTTTTCCTTTTCTTCCTTCTCCTTCCTAGCTAGAGTTCTTGTATTTTCATTTTCCCTAATTGAAACGTAGCTGGGATGAATTCCTGAATAGCGCTTTGAACGTAAAATTTTTCATGTACCTTGTACATACATGTATGTATACATATAAAATGACATTTCTGAAGAATACCTATATTAACACACATTGTCTGGAATCCGCTTGCGTACTCTTATCTAAATGATGAGCTCTATTAATCATATCTGTAACATTTCCCTTACATAATATAGTTTTTACAAAATCCTTAGAGCAACAGAAGCGAGATTTTTTAGTAGACTGTTCTTTAGTTGTAACAGCGAAACTTGCAAGATCTGTAATACCATGACACGACAGTATCTGCTATCTTTAAGAAAGACTAACCCCGTCTGTCGTTACCAACTATCTTAGCATCACTGTCAAATTTCTTGGACTAGTATAATAAGCATTACAAAATGTATAACACCTTGGGATCATAATTTACTTAAATCATATCACCCTATCCAAATACTACGTGTAACTAGAAAGCAATTGCACTATTCTTACACTAATTTACATACGTACAGTTAGCCTCTATACTAATGCTTCATTTTAAGAATAGCAATACAAATATTTCACAGCGGAAGAAAGTTTAAAGATGATGAATACGACTATATACATTGATGATTTAATTAATTTACACACATATATATGACAAAATTACGAAAGATGAAAGGACATTTGTCCTTCTTCAACCGCTGTTCGTAAACGTTCGCGCATAATTTCGATGCTGGAATAATCTGGGAGTTTCAGGTAATTTACACACGTCATTACGGAGGGCAAATAGCTATCAGCATCTGCCTGACCTTCAACAGTTTTTCGAACGATTGTCAGGGGAGGCTGCAATGCCTTGAAACCTAAAGACAAACAGGTAAACAAAAACAAATCAGACTATTTTCTCCGACTAAGATTTTCATTTTACAATTTTTTAAAAAGCTCAGCTTACCACCAACTGGAAGACGTGGAGAGCCCGTCACAAACTGCACGAACTTCCTCCTTTCTTTAGCGTCATAAGAAGCCATTATTTCAAATAAAAACTGAATTGCACGTGATTCCGGGCTATACCCATGGTCTGGACGGCAACACTCCATTAATGTTTTTAAATCCCATGATTCTCCGACAGACTGAATAGTGAATTTTCAACAGTATTACAAAATAATATTTGGAGTTTAAATTTCAGAGTATGTATTAGCATAAACTAGTTACCTGTGCTGCCCCGCAAAACACCATTTCTAGTTCCTCTGGATAGAACATTTTCAACGCAGATGAAGGGAATACAGAATCGAAACCTTCACGCCAAGCTTCCATTTGTCGAGATACACCTCCAACCATCATCCAATAGCACACCAACTGAAAATTCCAATAACATTCAATATATTAAATCTGACTTGCACTTTTATCCATAATTTATTGGGAAAAGAGTATATGATGGGATTTTACCTTGACGTAAACTTCCAGGTTATGAATAGTCACCGGAATATCCTTGCCTCCTTTCCGCAGCTCAATTGATGGATGACCGGGAAGGGTAAAGTCCAGTCCTAGGTTATCAATACGACATCCATCCAACGTAATGGATTCCAAAGCAGCTTCCATCTCACTTCCGTCTAATCTTGCCTCCAAGCGTTTTTTTTGCTCAACAACACTCACCAGCTGCCGAATACTTCGCGCCACCGTTGAATCAACGTCAGCAACATCACCAAGACAGAGAGAGGCTTCGCTACTAAGTATCCACCTGTACATGGCTTTGCTCATAGGCAAATCAATCTGAAAAGAAAATTTTTAACCCTTAACAACCTGATAACAAAACCAATCCTACTTTATTTTATATTTGTTAGACATCAAAGCGTTCTCAATATATACCTAGGTATGCTAATAATAGTTCGATTGTGATATACAACTGAGTGGGTGGAAGAAAATTCTAGACTACATAAAAATTCAAGTAATACTTACCATTCTAGAATCCATAACAGCTTTAGCCATAAACTTGCCCATGAACTTGAATTTGCTTTTCATCTTGGAAATATGTCCTGCCTTTACAGATTTGCCAACTGGTTTCGGAAATAATCCAACGCTTGTCTGGACGTAGCTTTTGGTCTTTGGATCCAATGGTGATTCATCGTGAATAGTAAAATCTGCCGACGACTCACAGTGCCACAAGTCTAAATCTTTCTTTTGAAGCTCCTGAGAAACTAGGGCATAAAACTCCAAAGTAGGACCTAATCCTGTCCCAACTTCGTTTTCATACTGGATTTCCAACAATGGACGCGATGAACCAAAATCAGACATCAACTGTTCCGCATGATGAAGTATATTGTCCCGAGAAATAGTTCTCTTTCGTCTATCTAATCTTGGAGTAACCCGATCTTCTCTATCAGAACTGTTAAGCTCTGGTACTGTATCCAATAATCGTTGCAGCGCTCTATCACGATCAAATGTAATTGAATAGAACAACATTTGACGAGTTTCAAACGGAAACAGAAAAGGACATGCTAATCCGATTTGCTGTAGCCACTGTGGTAAATTTCCAGTCATGATCACAACGGGGTCTTGAAGCTGTCTTTGAGCTTTAGCGGCGACTTTTGTATTTATAAATTCAGATGGAGGCAACAAACTTGGCCCAGGTAGCACTGGCCAGTATAAATATCGCCAATATCGGCATATTCCGTGAATAACACGTAACAAGGTAAGGACAGGGATACTGGGATCGTTGATTGTCACAGTTTCAGGAAGCTTGCCATTTAGGTAAGGTAGGAAAGGAGGTACAGGAGCAGGCACCACACCCTCATGCCACAACGGGTCTTTCTTGGACTTAGAAGTATATTTCATTGCAGATGATTTGCTCTTTTTAGAAATATCTTTAGAATTAGATTGATTAGAACTACTGACTGTTGCTCGATCTTCAGGAACAGGCCGATAGTAGATTGTATGCGTCTGTGACCAAATTCCAGAACTTCCTAATAAACCAGATGTTGGATCAAAGTCAACATCTAATTCCCCACTGGGATCGCCTCCACTAATTCCAAACTGTCGAATGGCTTGATATACAGTCATATTGTAAGGAAGGACATGCTCTCCTATTAAAAACTCAAGTTTATGACGAGCATTTCCATGAGATATCACAACTGCAGCGAGGGTATCGTCCATATCATCGTCACTGTGGACATTATAATTAATTTAGCAAAATTTTAAAACCCCTACTTAATGGAAGTTTATAATGTAAAATATATTTCATGTTCATAAAATTACCTGTTATCTTCATCTGAATCTCCACTATCCCGAGATTCACGTACGCGTCCAAATCCTTTGGCAATTAAGTATCTTTCAATAGTTTGAACCAGTGCTAAGGAATCTATTTTTACTGGGCCTCCTTTCCATTGTTTCAGGTTTGTACATGCAGGGTGACGTTGAAGTATACACTGCATTCAAAAATCAAATATTACAACAACCACTAATATAATAAACTATTCCGATTTGTTGTTTTCCAACTTTTTCTTACCTTCAATTGATGCGTGTTGAAAAACCTTATGGCAGAAGTTGGAGCTGCTCGAACACCTCCAGACGCAGATGGTAATTCATGAACTTTCACCTGAAACTGTTCCAACTGTGAAAAACAGGAGTTCAACTTTTGTACCAGTGCTGATAATGCACTAACCCCTGAGCTTACACATAGACATGAATCGAGATCCTGGCCAGCTAGAGGGTCCAGCTATATTTTACAAGAAAATTATTAGTTTAAAAAATTTTTGATTGAAACTACGGTATCCAGTCTCATTTAACATACCGGACAATCAGCGAACACGTGTACAAACCAACGTAAGCGTTCTTCTCGGCACAAAGCATATCCATCAATATCAGTTAAAAATCCAAGCAATGCACCTATCAGTCCCGAATGGTTAACTTCGAAAGATGAAATATCTGATTCTACTACAACGCTACGGAGCTCCCTCAGAGCCTCGTTCATCTTTGAACTCTATGAATTAGATAATCAAAACAGCAGGTTTTCAGTATTTCTGATTAACTTGGATGACTACAAATTACGACGAAGATGCATAGTTAACTTACGGATCGAAGATTAGTAATAATAGCGGTCAACTTTGGCAGGATCCCAGTTTCGTCAGACGTGATACCACTACCACTAGACGATACTGAATCTGTGCTTTTCCGACAGTATTTCGATGTAAACAGAAGTGACTGTTCCTTAAGCCATGATTTCACTTGTTCTTTGTATGAAGCTGCTAAAAATGCGTTGAAATTGTTCCCTCGACTTGAATTGGAAGAACTACCGACAGCAGTTGGTAGCTGTACATTATGATGAACCCTTTCAACATGTGTACTTGATCCCGATTGTTGATTGTTGTTTGAGTTTGTGCCTCCAGAACCACTGCTGCTCCCACGTGTCCACCTAGAAGGATGCAAACTAGCAAAAAATCCAGTTTTCCCACTTCCTCTCTTTGCCTGAGGGAGTTGGTTTCCACTGGCACCACTACTTCCGGCAATGTTGGAAGAACTGCTTTGCCCCCCTATTGTTATATTAATCATAAATAAAAACATACTTATCCAATTGATTTAAACTCAAGTAATTTCCACTATTTTCCAATATGCGAAAAACCTCACTTCCAAAAATATCATGTACGACGCATGATGCTGTAGTTCCTGACGTACTGCCGGCAAACATTGTTGGGTCATCCTGCCTTTGTTTTCTTGATGTTCCAGTTGGTATTGGTCGCTTTGAAACCCTCTTGCGTTTGAAGGGGTCGCTCATTCTATTATTACAAACATAATTAGTATCTTGGGTTCATTGTTATACTGAGCATATAGGTTTACTACAACTCATCGTATACTTGCCCTTGCAAAACATCTTCGGCTCGTTTATCAATTCCACTGCTGGCCCTAGAGCTGCCTGGAGTAGATGTATCGGTGGAAGAGCCAGATGGGGTCGAGTCAACACAACTCGTGTTTTTACTGGTATCACTAACTTCAGATTTTACCTCTCGTTTAGTCTGAAAACCTTCAGAATAATGTGCTGCAGTAGCTGCTTGCATTACTGAAGGAGCGGATCCAAACGCTATTGCTTCAGTGACCTTGATACTTGATGAGCTCTCAGATAAATCCTTTGTACCCTCTTGTCCCTGGCTTGCATCTAACAAAGAGCTGACCGGAGCACTTCCAACCGAAGTCCCAGATAGTTCACTTCCTTCAACACTAGATCCTGTTATAGAAGGCTGCTGCAGAAAAAATCCACCGAGACACAAACCATAGGGCGACGGAGGCAAATGTGGAACAGATACAGGCACAGGTAGAGACATAGGTTGAATCTGCATTGGTAGTGGGGTCAAAGGCGGAGGAGTTGGAACGTTCACATTCATAACTGGTATCTGTAGCTGAGGAACGCTTGGTAGTAATGGAATGGTAGTGGGGACCACTCCTCGCACACTACTAGAATTGCTACTTGGTACTGGCGAAACACCTTCGTCCACACTCCGAGAAAAGCTACTAGAAGCTGATGAAAGTGTAAGGCTTGAAGGCATTGGTCCAGTAGAAGATCCAAGCAACGAAACAATTTCTGACTTGACAGGAGATGGTCCAACTACTTCTGAGGTAGAGATCCTTGAAATTTGGTGGAACACACCTATAACAGGCAATAAATCATTTAAAGTTAATTTTATTTTCATACATCGGTACAATTAGATTACACTAACCTAAGAGACAGACATTAAAAAGTAACATTTAATCTTAGAGTAAAAAATAAAGTAATTTGTATACGCACGCGAGCAAGTAATTTAGACATCGAAACGTAAAAGTTTCATGATTAATTATAGATAGTACTTCATCTTCTATTAAAACACACTATTTTATTAAAAAAGGTGTATGGCAAATTAGCAAGTCTACTTACCTTCCCGTCGGAAGTGTACCATAAATGTATCCTGAAGCTTTTCCATAAACAAACAACTCAGCTGGAAAGCACCAACAACAATCTTGAGATCACTCGACCCCAGCATGCTTGCCAAACTGTTAGAAACCTGCTGTGGTTTCAAAGACTTTTCTAAAGATCCTGCAGGGAGAAAGTGGACAATTCGCAAGAGTGTCTTAACGCAGCTCTGACGAACCGCAGGACCAGCAGAAGAACTATTTGCTTCACTCAGTAGAGCAAAGAGCGGCCGAAGAAATGGTAAACTAAAATCTGGATGCATTGCCAAATATGCAGATCGTACGTCTGGTACCATTTTGTCGTTACTGTCAGCTGAAAACCCATTTGCAATTTCGTTGCTTTAGTGCTTTAAACCTTCATTTACTACATCCAAATATAAATTATTTTACACCAATAAAAACTTACCATTCGATCTTGCGTTAAAGAAAGGATTTACTTTCCTGTGAACAGTACGGGCAGTTCCTGTATCTTCATTGATTTGTTGCATTCCAAGGAAATCCACTGTATAAGTTCTGCCTTGCATGGACAAGCTAACTTCGTCTTCTCCAGACTGATGTGCGGCCTAAACGAATTACAACATAAACATAGCAAATTTGCAGAAGACTTGTCAAAATACTTTGATTTTCTATTTCTAGTAGTACTATTAACTTTCTTTTGATTCTTTGTTAACCTCTATGATTCGTGAGTCAAACGCGGAATATGAATTTAGCTGCCCACGATCATCCTTCCATTGCCACTGAACAGCTTCCTGACAAGTCAAATGTGGATGCGTCATCATGGTATTTACTAAGAAAATCCCGTCTTTAGGAAGTTTTGGTAATAGCTCTGCTATAAGTCCAACGATTTCCAGAAGTTCCTGAGGGTTACGTGGTACTAATTCAACCTACAGAAACAAATACAAACCGAGGTTATACTTACATGAAAGAATGCATTTGAACGTACGAGTAATTATTAAAGTAAATTGTTCCATAAGAAATTTTAAATTCAGCACGCCTTATTTCGTCTTCAAGCTTCAAGAATTACAAGCTAGTTTGGTCAATCATCATCTTTTAAAGTAATAATTTCTATTACCTCGTCAGTTGTTACATCCGAGTTAGAACTTGATGACCCCAAAAGTAGAGACGACAGCGTCCCAACAATATTTTGCTCTAATAACTTGACTGCAATACTGGGAGATCGTGCACATAACTGGGCCAGCATCCGCAACACCAAAATGAATGTTCCAGTGCTCACCAGGGGAGGTGTAACAACCAACTAAAATAAATAGCCAAATTTTGTTCATATCTTGGTTTATATATACAATACAACTACAATACCATAATTTTTAAATTCCATGTATACAACATACCAACTGTTGCAAATTTGCTAACAATTCTGGACTCGCAATTTCTTCTAATCGTTTGGGATCACTTGCGACACAATCCACGAGACGGCTGAACGCCAAGCATACACTTTCAACACTTTTCTTGTCTTGTTGCGTAAGTCTTGACGCCAGAAAAGGCAACGATTCAGTAACAAAGTGGAACTCATCAAGATGAATGTTTTGACAACAGTTCGCTGTGATGGCCAATGCTGCCCGTTGTGCTGTTATGCTAAAGAAGTCTAAGTATGTCAAACAAGCACTAACCCCACGCTGAAAGCAAAAAGAAATCAACACAATATATTTAAATTTTAAAATACAACAAGAGTTGGTCAAGAGTAGTGAGGTAGTGTGAAGCTGTACTTACTGCCTGCAAAATCGTTTTTGCATGTCTCCTTGAGAGCATTTCCAAAGCGGTCAGACTCTGTTCTGCAACATCCATGCACTGGATCACTTGTAGCTTTTCCAAAAAGACAGGAACCGCTTCCGCCACCACAGGTGTAGAACGAGGAAGAGCCTCCATCATATAGGTTAACGCTCTGCATGCGTGGTTCATGATGTCAAAATTATGTTCCATTTGCAACAATGTTATTAATGCTGGAACGGTCTGTTTCACAGGAAATCCTGCCAGTGTGTCTTCGTTGCCCATCACCAATAACTGGCACATTTCTATTACTGCTTGTAACTGTTGTCCTTCATCTCCAACTGCTTGTAGTCCTTGGAGTAACTGCTGTGCTTTAGTTACTGCAAGAGAAAAAGTTAACATTCGAAAGAAAGAAAAGAAAGAAAGAAAGATACGTTTAGAAAGAATACTTGTTCATAGGTTACCTGATGAACTACTCATTCCACGATGCAAAAGTTGTTGCATTCTGGGTGCAAGAGAACCGAAGAGGTGGGGTGGTAGGCCACGAGCCTCGAGAAGAGCTTGTAATCGTCCCATTTCACTTTCGTCTGCATCAGTTTCTCCAGCTAGCATAGCCAGCCCACGGCTGAAGGCAGATGCAGCAGCAGTTGCGCTGAGTGAACCAGGCCCACTAACTCCACCGTCCACGTCCCTGCTTCCTCCACTTGAAGATCCCGGCTGATGTGATGTACCAGCGGGAGCTTGATTGCTCATGCCCGGTTCCCCAGACTTCCCTGCGGCACTGGAAGGACCCCCGCTTGCTTCAGAAGACGAAGGACCTCCACTGCGACTGCACCTTTCACAAAGTCATACATACGACATTAAAATCTATATGCACAATGCCAACCAATTTTCAAAAGAATAAGACAAAAAAAACCTTGAACTAAAATAAAATACAAAATCGATGGTTTTTTGTAGTCTATACGCAAAACTCCCAATCTATATCTACCAAATATGACAAACTCTGCCTCATTAATGTATACTTTGCTTCAAGAGAACAATACAATCAGCTCTTTATATGAACTACATGTATATTAGCCGTCATTATTACATATCATCATTGAGGTGCCAATTAAGGGCTTCTGAACTATCCCCACTACTTGGTATCCACTGCTCGTTCCAAAATGCTTCATACTCAAGGAATTCATCGGCATCATCTGTCTCCATTAATTCAGCATTATCATAATCCCACTGATTCTGAAAAGGTGGCTGCTCATCGTCATCCATTCTTACTCTTAAAAGACTTAATCTAAATTATCTAATAACTCAATCAACCAACACGTATGTCCAATGCTGAATGCCCACTTTCAACGTAAAAATCGTGAATTCTGCAATTTCGTTTCAAGAATCATTATCATATCTAAGTTATTTGGGATGTTGGACACATAAATTTTGAACTCTTGCAGCAAGTAGAAAAAAGAGAAGACAGACTTCCGAAATCATTTAAAATGTATATGACAGACATGTGTGATTACTACGGTTACTATTGATTACACCAACGTGAGGTACCAACGACGCTTGACGCGGTTCGACCTCCTGTCGGTATGGGTTTGGATTTACAGGGATTTACAATATGTCTGTGAATCGCTATCTACTATTTACTCCTACTCTACTCTACCTCCACATTCACAATCATAATCATACCAAACATTATCGCATGTGTTTTATTTTCATGTGTCTGCAATCACAAATTACAAAATATTTAATACAAAGAAACTTCTCGAACCGGATATCATTCGTGTAACCTGAAATTTAAGTGTATTTCTCACACTCCTTGTAAATATAGCAGCCACCAATCTTTACTTTCACTACTTACATTCGCCTTTACTTTCTGTATTATTGTTGAACGAAAATCTATATCATAGATGCTACTTACCAATGAAAAGTAAAGAAACTAGAACTAAAGCACGAAAAAAATGTATAAAAGTTGTTTTTTACCTGCTGCTGGCACAGGACCCCGTTGTGTTAGATGATGATGCTGTGGCGGAAC
>JAHZNG010001305.1:0-11631 GCA_027744375.1 Orchesellides sinensis | reverse complement strand
GGGGTAGATTTTTAAAACAGTTATAAAAATGCAGCGGAGAATGAGGACACCTGAAGTTAGATGTTGAGATAGTTGCGGTATACATTTTTTTATGTGCGTATTGTCTAGTTTTCTGCCACCTGCTACGTACTTGTCTTCTTCATGTTTTGAAGGAAGCTGTTACCGTACGCACTATTGGAATGTCGCAAACTTGTATTATAAATAAAACATAGTATATAGAAATGCAATGCATAAAAGCAATCAGAGTAGTCTACTGCAATATAAGTACATTAATACTAGTATACATCTGGTATCGTGTCATGCTTTTATAAGAATGGGATGAAGCGCAGTTAAGCAAACTGAACTTGATTTTAAATCATGAACTTTATCTGTAAATGATTAGGGCATTTCCTTTTTTCGTTGCCATTTTTATGCTGACTGACAACCAATTCAAGATATAAAATAACGATTTCTTTTGGTTGTGAATGTTGTGATAATGCGTAGCACTGTAGCAGTATATTAATACAGTTTTCTTAATATCAAGTACCAAAATGCAAAGCCAATCAATTCGATAAACGAACTGGACTCCGATTAAACTCTTGATATAGCTAAAAATTTTGTACTAAAAATGAGAAATTATCTTCGACATACAATATTGAGTTATATTTAGCTGGCGATTACGGTTCATTCAGTTCACCATTTAAAATCCTCATTATATAAAAAATCAGGGCAAAAATAAGCAAGACGCTTCATTATATAGCCGAAAGGGTTTGGTGACTGACCAAAGTAAAACTTTCTATGTCGCTAAAAATACATCTGCTGAAATAAACTTTCAATGAACACATGAACGAACAATAGAGGACAATATCACAAGGTGGGATGAGCCAAACCAAAAGGATTTCATATGCCAAGGTAAGTTATTCAAGAAGGAAAGGACTATAAGGAAAATGTATCACGCATCTTAAAATGAAAAGTGGTTGCATGAGGTAGTAAAACAGGTAGCAAAGAAAACGGCCTGCTAGTTTTAACCCAGGCTTAAAATTTTCGCCCGGCTTTTTGTATAAACTTGCTTTAAAACACATACCTACGTATGTATATCGATTGCAGTTACTTCCAGCAGCATTCATAGCGTGCATTTAGTCTGTACCTGTCCGATAGTTTTCTAACCGGTAATGTACAGAAATACGTAAATGTGCGATGGATATTTTGACTTTCATAAATAAACAATATTCAGACATTCCTAATCAAACAAGCAACCAACCCTTCGATTTATAATGATAAAGCAGTTTGGTTGTGATTGTGATAATCTAGATCATTTAAGGTAAACATTTTACAAATTATGATTCAGCCGCTGCACATGATGAGGTCAAGTGTCCTGTAAAATGGCAAAAGTTATTCATAAATAAATAAATTCAATTTAGTAAATTAATTAANGATTTATAATGATAAAGCAGTTTGGTTGTGATTGTGATAATCTAGATCATTTAAGGTAAACATTTTACAAATTATGATTCAGCCGCTGCACATGATGAGGTCAAGTGTCCTGTAAAATGGCAAAAGTTATTCATAAATAAATAAATTCAATTTAGTAAATTAATTAATTTGAGGAAATGCATAATATGTAATGTAAGTAACCATTTGTCATGCCTTATATATAAACAGTAAACATTTTAATGTGTGAAAAGAATGGAACATTTTTGATTTACCATTAATGCAATTTAATAGTTTATAAAGAAACTGCAGGTGCATATTTAGGAATGTCTATATATAATGCAGATAAAGCAAGCGTATTGTATAAAATGTACCTATGAGCATAACTAATACATAGCACAGTTTGTTATTAATACACAGCACATGTGCTGAGCCTTCATCATGAGTAGAGTAGATACACAGCTTTTCGATGCATTTTGTAAAAGGAAGATGAATATCCTATGAAGATAACTATGCCGAACGTTGTACGTAACTGAATATAGGCTTTGTTATGAATGTGTTTTTATTTTTGTAGGACAAAAACAGTAATACATAGAAAAACGAAGGTACATTTAGTTTTGTGGCCTACAAAACTCGTCTGGCTTGCTATTATTGCTTTGTATACATTAAATCACAATCACGTTATAGAAAACCCTTTTAAATCTTTTATATGTGATAAAGCCAAGCTACAAATTCCATTTTAATGTGGTACAAGTGAATAGGAAATCTTATCAAATCTCATTTTTATGATTTTTGCTTCCTAAACATGACAAAAAGGTGTATTTTACATGCATCTGCAAGCTATATACTTATTTTGTACGGATGTAAATAATTAACCGTACCCTAATTGTGCCAAAACAAAATAGTCAAAATGGACGAATCCTTAATGCTGCTAAAACATAATGTGTATATAAATTAATTATATTTTTCATTACGAAAATCGTGAAAAATGCACGTATGACATAGCCATTTCCATAATTTCGATGAGAAGAATGTTTTCGGAGCTTTGAACTAGTTTTAGACTAACTTGTCAGAATTTAAATTGAATCAAGTCGAAGAGGCTTACAAAAATGGCAGAGTTCGTTATGGAATCTGTGTTTCCTTCCTAATTTCATGAAATGTCTTGCTTTTTCCATCTTTTAAATCTGTAAACAGTGCTAAGATTCCAACTCAGTCCAAATGGTGATACTTGGTGAACAGATACTACCTGAGATACAACAACCCTTTAGTATATATAGGTACATATAGTAAATATTAAGCAGGCTTTTGATCAAAATCATCTTTGAAAAATCGAAAATTAAGCAGTACTTATATTTCGTCGAAACTTAATTTCTGGTTATGGAAATGAATTGTTTAGTAATACTAGGATTTGGATTCTTTTACCAACGATGAAAAATAATTTTTTACATGATGCTGGATGATTGTAGGGGTATTACATATACCTACCTTGCATGCATGTAATGAACGCTTTATTAAATCTGGCCGTGCTTCCGGTTATTTGATAAAAATATTTTTTGTAATAGTTTCTGAATACCTTAGTTTTATGTAAAAAGTGATTGAGCTAAATATCAAGTTGAAATACATAATTTGAATTTTCCGATTTTCCTTTCAAGTTCCTTCGTTTAGGTAGTTTCATAAATTTCATGGTTTCCGGTTTTTTCATAACCCTCGCTTCATATCCACAAGTTAAATTATTAAACAATTCCAATTTCCGTCTTGTTGATTTGAAGGTGTTTATTTGACATCTTTGTTTTTTACGATTACTGTTTAAGTATACATGAGCCATTAAAAAGCCATCAGTTCCGATTTGCGATTAATTCCAACAATCCTTATCGTTACATTTTAAAGGATGACTACAAAATTATTTCTGGTTTTGGAGCCTCATGCTTTTCCTTCGGAATACAGAACTAAACCAAAAACATAAGTTTACATAAAAACCTTGCATTAATCTTTAAAACGTTAGATTAAAAGCCACTGAAAATCACAAAACATTAATTACCTCTGAATTTTCAGCGAAGTCCCCGAATGCTGATTGAAAACAAACCATAAACTTTGAGTAAGACTTGCAACTATATTCATCAGGGTCCAAGACGATGGCTGAAAGTGCAAAATTCTCCATTAAAATCTATAACCATTGCATTTATAATTGTCAATAGTCGTGTTTTTAAATTGTCGTACCTTGGTCTTGTTCGCACATTTTGGTATACCTTTCCATAATTGCATCCACGGCAAGATCACTTGGAATGTATTGTCGGAAAGCCGCTTTTACAGCCTCTTTACTGTACACATTGTCTTTTGTCTGTTATAATGAATAAAGAAACGAAATCGTAATGCATTGCAAACAAATTAACGATTAACTAATTGTGATTTGAACACGTAACTGAATATTTTAACTTACAACATTCATCCTCGTCATTGTACATTTCACAACGCACTGCAATTTTCATATTATAAAACCAATGTTAATTCAAGTTGAATTGAACAGTATAGATTAAAACATCCCTAAAATGACAGATTAGTAACAAAGGAGCACGTCTTACCCCTAGCCTCTCCGACATTTCTTTTGTACTACTTGAGTTGTCCTTCAATTCTTTGCTACAAAAACGCAAGGCTTTCATGGCACGCTTACCCAATCTCATTGCAAGATTCCAACAGTCAAACGGTCCACGCTGATTGGGCGGCACTGGCACGGTAGTCTGTATAAAAGGGTACGAAAGAAGATGTCTTTTTTACAAAATAAAGATGTGATAATTTGAGAAGTATGTAATTCGTTCCCTTACCTCAGCTCTGCTTTCTCCAATAAGCACAAATGAAAACAGAACCACTGTAATAATCCCCGAAAGAACTAACACCAAGGGACGTCGTGACATGTTTACTTTAACAGATTCCCTGATGAAGTTTCTAATAAAAGAATGGGACGGGGTTGGTTACTCGTGGGCAAATGAACGAATATTACAAAGTATTTTAGCTGATATATATAGAAATTAAGTTTTAATTATTTCCAAATATTTCATTCATCATTGCGTTACATTTTTTAAATGGAGCTTAAAGTTTTTTCATGACTTTCCTTATTCTCGCCAATCCGTGAGGGTTAAAGGCAAGTGCAGCACAGCAAGGTTTGCCAGGTAGAAACAAAAGGTCTATCAGGTGTGAGAACAATTAAGGTCTTTAACATTATATTAGCATGTGTATAAGTATGAGTTAGTAAAAACTACCCCAACAATATACGAATGTTCTCCCTGAATTAAAGCTAAGTGCATAATTATCACAAAATTACTCGGGTCTCATGAAATCGTTGCAACGAATTTAAGTTACGTGTTAAAAGGTTTTTTTTAATGCTCAATGATTGCAGGCTAGAAGAAATACTACTATTTACAGATAGAGGTTTACAGATAAACGAAAATACAGTTTGGGTTGAATGGTGATTTATACGTTTGTTTTACTCTAATTCAAAGTTTTTAAAAATATCAATTTTTAATAAAACGGTTAAACTTTGTTTGCAAAACTTTTATGAATGAAAATCCATGATTAGAAGGATGAGTGTAAAGTTGGAACTTTGCACTTCACATTTATGGTGTTTTGATATGGGTAGATTATGGATATGGTTATTTTTAAGGAACGTTTACGTCAGCTTATTTTCCTGGGCAAAAAATTGAAGTTTTGTACCTACATATACCCTGCGGACTAAAAATATTAAAACATCATTACAATGTCATTGACAATATCGGTTTGAGAATCTGTTATGCATACAAGCCCACAAAGGTGTGCAACAGAATGAAATAAAGCTGGATGAAATTTTTTTCAAATACACAGATTCACGTGGCTGTGGCATGAACTGAGAATATTTTTTGCCTACTTTCTACTACATTTTAGTACATTATCAAGACGGCATGTCTGCAAAGTGTAACTTATATCTTGGCCCCTGTCTTCTTGTCATATTTAATACAAAGCTGAAAATAAATTCAATTTTATGGTCAAGGTGCAAATGAGTAATTAAATCATTTAAAGAGCTAATTGGCTTACCTCAGAATCGACTAAATCTGCAATAGAGCTTTGAATGCAAAATGCATACTCCGAATACGCTCTGCACTGAGCTTCCTCAGGATTCAACAGACCTCCTGGTACGAAAGTGATTTGCATTCGATATTTTAGAGTATGGATAATTTCTAAAAAGCCTTTGACAGTATTTCGCCAACTTACCATATTTCAAATGACATGTCTCCACCAACACTTTTACTACTGGTTCCGCTAGCCCTGATGGAAGCAAAGCCCCTACCGCACGTTTTATGGTTGGAATTGTGACAATACCTCCATCCGACTGTATTTTCAAATTCAATTTTACATCGTAGTATTGAAAAATAGATTGCATATCTTTAAATGACTTACATATCCAAGATTCCGCATTGTGCATTTCATGGCGCACTAATTTATAATTTAAGCAGCATCAAAACAACAATTAAAATCAATTAAAGACATTTTATTTAGATTATATCCGTTTGCAGATGAGTCAGCATACCCCAACATTTTCTTCGTATTCCTTATCGTTCGTGACATTCGCCTTTAACTCCCTGCTGCACTTGTTGAAAGTCTTTAAAAGGACTTTCATGCTTCTCAGGTGATAAGGCCGGCAGTCAACTGGAAAAGTCATTGGTGTGGTGGATTCATTGCTCTGTAGAATGTCAACAAGAAATTTTACTTATGGAAATACTTCTCACGCGATTAGACAACTATTTAGTACAAAGTTTTAAAATTACCTGATCTCCAAGCACAAATGTCGCAAGCACAACAAACGTGGTGGCCCAAATAAAAATTATACGCAACAAGGAACATTTCTTCATTTTGAACGGATGAGAACGACAACTAATTTTAGCACTTAGGTATGTAAATCGTTCTGTCAGGCTTTTGTTCGCTAGAATTATCTGCAATTATGGGAATGAGAGACGATATGATTCATTTATGTACCTATGCAAACTGGTGACAAGCAGAAATGCAACTGCTTTAATGGAAGGATGTTTAATGAAGCTTTAAACTTTTATTTAACTTACAATAATCGATTGAATTTTGACTAAAATGGACTTTGCATTACTGTCAACTTAGTGTGTAATTATTACGAGAATTTTAAATCATGAATTATATTTAAGATGAAGCTGCTTAATAACAAGTTCAATCTCTCTTGAACAGTTGGACGCATGATGCCAATAACTTATTGTATTCATGAGTATGAGGTTTAGACATGAGCATTCAGATAAACTTTTATTCGGAACATGGACACAGAATGATACGGATGGATGGTTTCCTGATGTAATTTGCTATAAAAGGTAGCAATTAAGTCAATAGCATTTAAAGTTGTGATTAAATGTGTTTCATGAGTGACTAAATAAAACTAAAGGCAACGCTTTCAAACGTGTGGTTTTTTATGATTTTGTGTAAGCAATATTCACCATTACAATGCTACTATTCTCATTGCCCAGAAGGATTTAGAATAAATGACCACGTTGCTTTGACCATGAAGGCAACAGAGCAATATCTGTGCATCATCAAAACTAAAATTAAAACATGATAAACGATGGATTTTTGTACGTATGTTCATTCTTCATCGTTTGAAGTTTAAGAGAAAATGCAACCCAGCAATTGCCAACTAGATATTACTATATATCTGATTGCCCATTTAATTCATAGTTATTTATATAACACTGATAAAGGAGTACATTTTTACTTGTGTTTGTAATTAACAACGAAAGCAACGAAAGTGTAACTCATACAAAAAAAACTTCGTGTCAATTGGAACCTGTTTTTAGAAATGGTATAGAAATAGCTGCTTTTTGAGATTTGTAAAAATAAACACGTCCACGTTTCTAGCAGCTGGAAGTACATATGGGTTTCAAGACTTTTGGAAATCTTGGTTGTTTATTTAGAGGTTGTGTCCATTGAAACAATAACTCAGCATAAAACCAATCATATCATTTTTACACAACGATATTTATTATATTAAAATATATGTACTATGTACAGGATATTCCGATTCTTACTTACTGATAATCCACCCTATTCATAAGCGTTCTAAATTTTTCCATTTTTCATTTACGGTCCATGCTTTTATCAGTTCTGAGTTGGTATATGTTTCATAATGGAAAACAACAAACATAACGAAGAGCTGGAAAATGAGATCAGTGAAATTTCAGTAAATCGTCAAATTGAGCAAACAGTAGATGAGCCTGTCATTATTCCAAAAGTTGTAGGACCAGATGATGGTATGCTCGATAATTTTATTTTCATTAATTATTTACTTCCTTCTTGGAGAGGTAAATAACTGCCATGCATCATTTTCATAAAGAACCTAGAGAGAACTTTAGCACTTCATCGAGCGAAGAAGAAGGACAAATTGCCGTAAACCGGCGTAAAAAGCAAATTCTATAAAAAACTCTCAGCAAAAAAATACTATAAACTATTTTATTACAGTTAATAAATGCATATCTTTACAAAATTTTATCCACCAGACTACTTCACCGACCAAGTACATATTGACCATCCTAAATGGGAAAAACCGTGGTTTAGCAAAACCGTCATGGTTGCCTTTACGGTAGACATCCTGTGCATTGACTTTTTTCCAACTGCTGTTGCAAACAATGGTGGAATTGCGTTTTTGTTTGCATATGGAATCTCCGTGACCGTGCTAGTATTCCCAATGCTTTACCTGGAAATAATTATTGGACAATTCTTTCAAACTGGAATGCTTGGAATTTGGGGGATTTGTCCAGTAAGAAATAGAGCAAATCTTTGCATCAATATTACATTTTTGCTCAAACATGCCTTCCGCTAACTAGCCCTACATTTTTTCCTTTTAAACAGATCTTCCGAGGTAATTAATTAATAATGCAGAATCGCAGTAATCGTATTATTTTTACACCCAAAATTCATGCATTCAAGTATTTTCCAAGGTGTTGGCCCTGGATTGTTTGTATTACTATTTGTTCTTGTCTGCTTCATTCCATCGAATGTACTGTGGGCGACCATTTTGATGATTGATTCTGTAAAAAACCTTAAAAGTGGAAAACTTCCCTGGGGGACATGTGATAACTCCTGGAACTCTTGCAGATGCAGGGGCATCAGGAATACACACTGTAATGTAGAAGACCTTAATGGGACTGTATTATACTCTCCTGCTATGGAATACTACGTGTAAAACACAATAAAAAATAGGAATTACTTCTTTATATCTATAGCAGATCTTTAGTTTTTTATGTTTCTCTCAATATTAAGTGCCCAAGTTTTGAAAATGTGGAAAACTCCAAGTAATGATCCTATGGCTATTCGTGGTGTTAATGATAATGGAAACTGGACAAGTGCATTTGGCTTTCATAACCCTCATCAAGGTCTTGGGGAACTTATTCCTGAGTCAGCACTCATTATGTTTATCATTTACGGTTGCATTTTACTTGTAATAACAAGTAATCTAAGAGTCTGTGGTATGTTCAAAAGAAACACATTACTTACGTATTTCTGTAAATGGATTGACCCTTACCTCCAACCCTATTATAGTCTTCGTTCTTAATTTACAATATAATTACCTCTTCATAATGAAATGAAGAGGCATCTTCCCCAAGTTGAGTTCCCCACCTTCCCCAACACCTCCTGCCAGGTTGAGAGATGCAGTCTTTAAAATATAAAAGCTTCCATTTGCGGAAATACGTATATACAGATATTTTAATTATTTCTCATTAGACGACTACAATAATAACCGATATGATTATACCCACTGAATGCCATTCACAGGCTATATATTTACGGTAGGCTATTTATTTACTTTTCCATGTCTCCTCTAACTATATACTAATAACAAAACTTACTCCAGTACTTTTATGTAATTTTGTAGTTCACAGGTGTTTTCCCATTCTTTGCAATGGTAAGAGAGCAAGGAATTCAATTTTCTGTACAAAACTCAAACTAAAAAATTAAGAAAAAGTAGTTTCAAATTTGTAAACCTTTCAGATTTTATTAGTCGTCCGCGGAGTGACATTGGATGGTGGTACATCTGGACTTGCCAAATATTTGAAGCCTGATTTCGGAAAGCTTCTTGAAATTGGGGTTAGTTATAAAATTACAATAAATGTTAATTTTGTTCAAAACATTCATACCTGTACAGCTGAAGAGTGAGGGACAAAGAGACACTTAATTATCTGTTATACAGACATGGTTTGAAGCGTCTAATGCCGCTTTCTATAGTATCGGATGTGGCTTAGGATGTCATCTTGGCGTAGCGTTGCATAATCCACTGAATCACAATGTGTTTATGTAGCTTTTATGAACTATATAAGTTATCTTAAAATGCATTAATTTTATGCCCTTAAGTTAAGCGTTTCATTAACAGAGTTATCAACTTCTTTTTAACAGGGATGCAGTCTTTTGCGTGGTAGCAGATTCTATCTTAAATTTTTATGGCAATTTTACTAGCTTTCTCTTTTTTTGGCCACGCTTGTAAATCTAAACATGAAGAACTTCCTGACGAGTTTCCAGGTTTGGCACAGGTTTACATGTCTCATATACATAAATAACCCATGTACTATCTGCTTATCTTAAGCGTTTGTGTGTTGGTTAAATAGGTGACAACTTTGCATTTGTGGGATTCGCAGAAGCTTTAGCTCCGATTGCTGGTGCTGCATTTTTCGGCATGGTCTTCTATTTCATGGTTGTTATATTCGCTCTTGATACAGCTGTAAGTAAAGCTACTTATAACTTAAAACTCAAAAGACAAATAGGTACACAAATGCCTATATTATGCGCTTAAATCACAATAGAAATTGTAATTTTTTTTTCTCATTGTATATTCTTTTAAGTGTGTGGCTCTGAAAACTGCTGTAAGCTCTTTGCACGAAGAATACCGTCGCATGTACCCAGACCAGACAGTCTCCCCAGTTTTATTTTCAATTCCTCCACTATCGTTTGGTCTTGCAGTGGGATTAATGACTGTCACTCGAGTAAAGATTCACATTCGTACAAATCTTTACCGTTTCTCTGAACCCTTTCAAAATAATCATTACTTCCATGTACATAAATACATTTCTTTAGGGTGGATACTGGGTCTATGGTTTTATAGGGAGATACGCTTTTGGTCTTAACCTTTTGCTAAGTGCCTCAATTCAGCTAGTAGTATTCACCTGGATTTGGGGTACATATTCATTTTGACCAAACTTGGTGTGTTTCAGAAACGAAAGTATAACGAAGAGCGTGTGAATTTTATACATCCATATTGTATGTATGTAGGTATGGAAGATATTTGTGGTGCTGCCGAATTCGTACTTTCTAAACGGCCAGGTTTGTACATGCGGATCTGTTGGAAATATATTGGACCTATATCAATGGCGGTATACATGCAAACTTAAGAATTACAAAGTCTTGATCTATACCCAATATACATAACATATACACCTACCTATATTCTTTCTGGAATGACATTATAACGGTACACACAGGTATTCGTTTTTTCCTCTGCATCTCGCCTGTCAGCGGACCCAATGACAATTTTTGACTCAAACACTTTCGCCTTTATTGAAAGCGTTTATGTTGGTATCACATTCGAGTTTTTCACCGTTATCGCGCTAGTATTGTATGCGCTTATCATGTACAACAAACTGAGGAAAAAATCCAAATCATGTTGTGAGGTGGGTGCAAAATTTATAGACTTAAATTTTAAGCGTAGAAGATTCATGGCATTTTCCGCATTGATAAAAATTTTAGATTTTTCATTACAGACCGCCATGCTTCTTTTTTCTCCCGAATATGAGCATGAAGGAATACGAGCGGACGTCAAATCTTCAAAACGCCGTCGTCTAAAACATTATATGTACCTTCTGGATCCCCCCACCCCAGGATCTCCCAAAGTCTCCATCAAAGCCAAAATAAAAAAAATATATCAACATATTTCAGAAAACTTTTCGAAACTTTTGCCTAAATCTCGCATTCAGCCAGCCACACCTTCTGAGTCTAAAACAGATAGAGGCACGACAAATATTGCAAAAAAAGAAAGTGCATGGGAGTTGATGGAGAAAGCACTTCATCCCGCTGCTGATAATGTTATTGCAAGAAATGATGATGAAACCTCACACATACCAGAACCTCATCATTCGATACAATTAAGTGATCATGATGATAATGATCCTATTGATAATCCGAAAAGAAGAAAAA
>JAHZNG010001304.1:0-11919 GCA_027744375.1 Orchesellides sinensis | reverse complement strand
AGATAGCCTAATATTCTCAACAATCGCAAGTTCCTTACATTCTGCATTGCGGGTTTATTGTGTAGTTATTCGTGATGAAAATACTACATACTTCCTATACACTGCGTATCAGTATAGTTATCTAATTCTCTCTGGGCATTTTGGTACAGACCATAATGTAAAATATATTATACTAAGTATGCCATTCATATGCTTGTTTTCCCGTTTGTGTTCTACATGCCAGTACTTGCTTAGATAAATGGAAGACAAAAGAATTATTGAAATTCGAGTTCAGTATCTGCACTCTAAAACTATACAATAACGAAAGTTGGATATTTTGTTCTGCAAATTCCTAGTTTAAGGAGTGCCTTGAGCTTTTGAAAAGTAAGCTTAACTCTGTTATACCTAGAAAAGGTAAAAAAGGAGTAGTTTATCCTTTTGTTGTTTCTCAATGCTCATATTAGACAGATAAGTTATTGCAAAGGAACGAAAGTAAAAGAAAGTAGTAGCTACTTTATCCCATCCCACGCATTGAATCAGTGCCAAGACGGAACTGTAAAATTTATTATGGTTTCTTCACGTGTACAAAACACGTCAGCGTACGGCGTTGAGTAAAATGCCAACATATTTTTAAACTCACACTTACCCGTAAAAGATCTCCGACCAGGCTGGACACAAACATATCATCCAGTTTCAAATCCCCATTTTCCAAAATGTCCTTGATTGACCCCCTCGAGCAGTATTCATACACTAGAAGAAGGCCTTCGTCAAAGACACAAGCTCCAATGAAAGCATTAAGGTTCTCATGACGGATTTCCCGCAGCTTCATATGTCATGTCGTCAATAGAAGAGCACGTACAAGTTGTTTCCAGGTTCAATAAAGAAAAAAAACATTAAATTAATATCTGAACTGAAGATCTTCACAATTTTTCTACCTTGATTTAAGCTTTCTAGACAAACTCGGATCTTTTCAATCAGCATCAAAAACCGCAATTAATGGACAAAAGCTGGAAGAATCAGGCGCATGCTGGTCAATTTTTAATGGGAAAGTTTATATGAGTTTTTCACCATTTGTTTTCAAACTTCACTAAAGTTTTTTCAGTACCCAAATCTACGCAATTTCTGGTAGTATGTGTGTATTTATCGACCTACATAGAATGTAATTCAGAACTAATGCCAAACGTCCAACCAATTCAATCTTCAATCAAATGCTATTTATATCCTTATTCCAATTCCTTTACAATGATTTTTCATCTGGGTAAAAGGCATTTGAAATATCCCATATGAAGTGGACTAATGTGACGTATGCTTCCTTGGTAAGCTAATTTATTCTGAAAAGCATTTCTGCATCTAGATTAATTTTAGACGGAGTGGTCGACCCTATTCCGTTTCTATACACTATAAATTTAACAAGACATTTTTAATCGTGAATTAACGTAAGCTCCACTTTTGAACTCAAACTGGCTTATAAGCTCCATTTTATAGTTGTCAGTAATATTTGTATCAAGGTTCCTATGTGGCTAACCCCATTACAAAACTGACTGAAAAAACCTTCTTCGTTTCGTCTTTAAACCCGAGCTAGCCACTTACTAAAATGCTCATTTTAGAAAGCTAGCGTAATGTACATACATATGTATAGGAATGTTCAAAAGGTGTATTACACCTTCAACCTTCAACACGGCAAATAGTTGAACTGAGTCAACAGAAAACTCTAGGTTGACGGCCAACTAAAGTGATACTTCTTAATCTAATTGAATCATCCTCTCTGAAAACGAAAATGTGTAATTTGATAGCATACAAAAAATGCTCTCAAAGAGTCAACGTCATCATGTTGATAAGGCTGGCTAATCAGATTGGATCCCAAGCACTAGACAGCTACTATACCGAGCAATGGCAATTCAAAGCTTAGGCTGAGATATACGTAGACAACAATTCCCGAAATATGATATTGGCACGTTATGTGCTGTGCTGGTACGAAACGACAAAGCTATCACTACAAACTCGATATTGACATTAAAAAGAAGAAAGAGAAGTTAAGCGAATATCAAACCAAATTACAAAAGGAGTGGACTTGAGTTGTGATGATGGTATGTATTGCGTGTTATTCAGGCACTCAACACACATTACGAGGAAAACTAGAGATACGTAAGGTATAATAGAAAGGAGAGTTAATAAAATGCTTAGAGCAAAATCATCTTCATCATGAAAAAGTTTACCCCAGTTCCAGTTTAATAAGTTCGTGAGTACACATCTGTGTAAGCAATGCAATTACTTTACCAATTTTGGTAACATGGATTCCAAAAATGGTGGTACTGAAAATAGCTAAAACACATATACATAATATTCTCACGTATCTTTCCGACTTCCTAAGCATACTCAAAGAAAGCGTCTCTAAAATAAAACCTTTCTATTTTAAAGTAATCTACAATCTACCAGACCTACACATAACTGAGCCCAAAAACGCAATACATAATGCTTCGTTTATTACACGTTTGTCAATTATAATCCGCGGATAGCTTTCTACTTAAATTTAAACAATTTTTTACATCATTTTATCTTTTCATGCATTCTACAGGATAATAGAGGATTTATCAGGTTTGTAAAAGTAGATTTGAAATGCAGGTCTTGTAATGTTTTAATTTTTAGAAAACCTAATAATGTGCTGGCAATGACAGCGTCTGGTCTGGTACAAATACATGACCGTTAAAACCGAAATGAGCTATTCAGTCAACACATCAACGTCTCCTCTTATAATTGTGTCACGTATGTTATCATGGTAGATAATTCACAAAAGTAAGAGAATTTCGTAGAAACCTTATGTTTCAACATGTTACCTATTATATGAATACTTTTGAGTAGTAGCTTGCCCCACAGCAATCTCAACACTGGCTTTCTGTTCATAAGGTCATCTGACAAAATACTGACAGTACCTATTGAAATGCTTACCAAGCTTAAATACAATAACTACTGTGACAAGTTCAACCACTTTGTAATGTTTGTAACCAAAAGTCAACTAACTGAATTAAAGTGAACTCAATAGAAGTGCTAGGCAAAGGAATTGGTCATAGCTCATCACACACGGATAGAAAACAACTTCTTCCTTGTTTACCCAAACCAAGCTTTCCCTTTTAACCATATTTCCTTCCTTTCTCCTATAAGCTAGTTACATGCGATCCTGATTTTCTCTATTTTTACTCCAGATTTCTCTATCACAGATTTCTTGTTTTTCCAAAATGGTTTTTCTTAGACCGTGTTGACCTTTTAGCTCTCATATTATGTAAACAGCACTGAGCATTTTCTTGCTTGACAAGTTCCAAATTTGATATACACTATATATGCAAACAATTGAGCCAACTTTGAGGAGAAAGTTTCATCTTGTTAGTGAATTCTCAACGAGCATATAAGTAAATTGGTGATATTTTATGAACCGAAAAAATTGTTCTTTATTTTGCTTATTCTGTTTCTTCATGCCGAAATCTACAAAGACGCAATACAAAATCATTGCAAACTCCTTGAATTGGCGAGGTGACTGCTTCCATTATAGGCTCGTTGAATTAAATTGTTAAGTACTTTTAAATAAGTTGTATACCATTTTAAGTTGATGTTTTAACGCTGTATCCAAATGGCAAAGGTTGAGAGCCTTCGCAGCAAATATTCGCTCCCTATAGGAAACTAAAGGGGCAAATGTTGTTGAGAATCTAGCCAACGATGCCTGACTTCCAGAACTCAGCCCTTGAGCTCCGATCAACTTTCCACGATCTCGAACGACTGGAAACAGATGCCCTGTTTCCCATTCAACATCCTTTTTGTCGATTCTCCACAATAAAGTATCCATATCCCTAGAAAGTCTCCATTGACGGTAGATCAAGTAGATTGCACTGCAAAAGGAGACCAATATTAGAAGACCGGTCCCTAAAGCCCAAATGGAGAAAGAATCACCTAAAAATCGAGAGAGAGAAAATAAGAAATTATTATAAAGTAATAATCCATCAATTTAATAAGACGCAAGTTTAGCAGTTCAAATAGTTTCAAAATGTAAAGTGTTCGCCCACTCTTTTAGTTAATTATAAGTAATTAAACCTAGTTATGTTGTAATTAAAGTAATTAGTTTGAAGGACTTTGTAAAAATAATACTTGACTTGGATAGATTGCTGATCAGATCTTTTGGTGACTAACGGTATATATGCATATATTATATGATTGTGTTATACAAACAAAATTGATGTCTACTCACATCATTTTTAACAAGATAAGACGGTTATGTAGAATGTAAGTAGGAGTGAGCTGGCTATTTTTATATTACGTTATTGCTCATCAAAAACAATACCCCTCTAAAGCCATCTTAACTTTGTATTCCATCTTAACCCATATGACAGTTTTTGAAAAGATACACTAAAATGTTTAGTCCCCAAGAGTGCGGATCGGTAATCTGTCTTATGCTGAAAAAACGAAAAACACATTATAAATAACTCATACAGATTCTCCAGTTCAAATACGTCTTTGCAACAAGTTACGCATAGTCTAGAAAACCGAGAAACCATTAAATTGCTTAGGTGGGAATGCGCTGCTATACTTTGTTGTTTTTTACAATTCAAAGCTAATACTAATCCACTCTGCCTGTGACTTCGAGTTAGAGTAAATAGGCGGTGTTCACTGCCTCCACATTCATTAGTTCTTAAAATAAAGATTTAGAGCTGGGCATTAACTTTTCAACTAATAACCGGTGCATGGAAAGTACAATGCAGATCTGGCATTCTGCTTTCTCCAAACCCCTATATGTTTAGGCGTATATGTATGAACGAATACGTTTAACCACTCCTAAGCTCGCATCCACTTAGATGGCTTAAAAGTAAAAGTCTGCATTATGTATTAAAGCGTAACTTAAACTGGGCGTTCTTTTTAGAATACAAAGTTCTCTGAGATTTGTTTACTTTGCAAATGTTCTTCATCCTACTTGAATAATTGAATAATCGTACATCGTTTCACACTATTTATGAATGAACTGTCTACTGTACTTATGCTATTAACCCATATATGTAGTAAATCTTTACTTTGGCTGGCATTGGTAAGATGAAAAAGGGAATTTTCGTCTTAATATCAAATTAATTCCGCTTGCTTTATCCTACTTCGCTTTATACTCTTTTCATTTGTTTACTTTTTATCGCTTTTGCACAGAATTGTATAGACGATGGTTTCTCCAACAATACAGAAACTTTGTTTTAATATTGAACAGTAAAATTACAAATTCACACATTTGATGCTTGAAATACAAATGCAAAGCACATTTGTGCAAATAAATACATACCTATTAAAGCATTTATGTATATCACATGTGTTATGTAAGGAAATGGTCTATTTAGGCAGTAAAAAGAAAGTAAAAAACTTGCATAATATCACGTTCAGACTTACTTTCACACTTCTCCCCATGAAATCCACATTCCGGCTGCGACACAGGTGGACTCCCTGCTACCCAATCAATTGTATCCGTTAACGTTAGTTCCTATAAGTTAGAAAGAGTAAAAGTAAAGTGAACAGAATGTAATTAAGAAACGTTTAATTCTCATGTATTCACAGCATGTACACGCTACGCTTAGAACAGAAATTTCAATTTATTTTCTTTTATAAAATGATACAAAGGATGTCTCTCAATTATAGGATGTCCCTTTGGAGTTCTATCGTCGACAAGCTTTTTCGTTCCTGCATATCTCCTGCTAACTCCTGTGTTGAAAAGATTTGATGGAGATCTCTCGATAATGATGATACTTCAGGATTACGGTCACGGTTATAAGCAAGCTTAATCTCGCTCATATGAAAGGATTGACCGAATTTGGTAGGCACACTCTCTCCTGACAGGAGACAGGCTAAAAGAAAGTATCACTTCAGCAACCATAAAAGGTCATCATCAAGCGAGCAGGGTCATTGAAACTGAAGTGCTCATGTTGCTCCAAACCAGCACAGGCTAAACAATATTTAATCTGTTCTCATGCTACAGAAGTGATAGTTGACAATCAATAATTTCATCATGTATACATGTGTCGGTACACATATAAAAAGTATCCGACTAATGTACCTATGTAAAAATGTTTGTGTTGGTGTCACAAACATATAATAATGAAAATATCAAAGTGCCGTTACTGCTTTTATCTCGAAAGCTGCAGATGAGAATGTTCGTTTTATATTTTTTAAAGGCAATACGTAATGATGGATCTAATGACACGAGTCTGTCCTTAATATAATCCGAAAAATTTCTGCATCCCAAAATACGTATAGGTATGGTTGCACGAATTTATCAAAAGCAATGTCAAATTCGCTGGACGGTAACTGTCACATGAAAATCAAATGATAGAACCTGAGTGGTGCTCTATCATAGAATTTTACAGTAATACGTTATTATCAGATTTTGACTATCTACACATCTCATGAATATTCAATTGCACGTTCAGTAAGGAAAAGCAATATAATTTAGTAGACTGCCGTAACAAAGATCAAGCATCTCATTAATCATCTCATGTTCATCGAAAGTATGGGTAAAAGCAGACCACGTACATTTGTGTACACGCTGTTAGATTGGCTACGCTACATAAATTATAACTCCTTCTGTGTACTCCATTCATATATATTATAAACTGTATCGCATATTGAAGGGGTTTCCTTATTGTTGGAAGAAAGAAAAAGAAAAGAGAGACGCAGCCAATAACAAAGTCATGATCCTAGATTCTGTAGATCATCTCTATCAAACACACGTATATTATATTATGCATCAGCAAAATATAAGATAGATTTAAAAAATCCTGTTTACTGTCATATCCAATTACAAATAGCATTCTATCTAAGTGTAACAGATACTACCATATGAATTATTACAAATATGGATTGTAATATTGTAAACGATAATCATAATCAATCGGTTATTTTTTGGTAGATAAATTCAATTCCCAGCGAAAAATAAATTTATTTGAGTTATTTGATTGAAGCATACACAGTACAAAACTCAAACAAATGCTTGTTAATTTGCGTATAGCTTTTGAATTTTATTTTATATATTTTTGAGTAGGCTGGATGTATTGCATCCCATTTAAATTGTCTTCGCACAGCACATTATCTACCGTTATATATTACAAACCAAAAACCTTTTAGTATTGTACATGTTCAACAAAACACAATTCAAAGCTAATTAATCAATCCAAACCTAATTTCGGATAAAATATGTACATCTCTTTCTCCTTTGCTACACAAATCCGGTCAGCCTCGTTAACAATTTATGTACATATTCATTACAGTCTTCAGTTAGCTTTAATCCTCCACAAGTACAACTTTAATATTGCAAAGGAAAAGGATACAAATCTTCAATCAACCCATAATTTTGCCTAGTCTTAAAAACTAGTACAAAAGCCCATTGTTATCAATGCAAAACAAGCAGTCACTGAAATGTTACAAAATTAACACTAAAACCATGTATGCCTTTTAACTGACTACTAGTTCATATTATCCAACCGTAATCCCATTTTGAGTTTTGGATTGTTAATTTTCGTTGGAATATATATATTGATATGTGTTTGCCTGTAATAAGTCTGTAAATGAAATGAAGCAAGACGGAAGATGGCAATTAGAGGCCTGTTTATATCTTAAATAGTTTCCTTGAATTGTGTTTTCTATAATCATCATTCGTATATTCTTTTTAGAAGGCTATTATTTCTATGATTAAATAAGAGATTTTCAGAAAAGCTACAGTGAAAACGTATCCATGCCGTAACGTACTAATAATTATAAGTTCTAGATTTGTTTGTATTTTATACTCCAGTTTCTGTTGTTTTTAAAGGTTCAGGTTCGAGTGTCTACTTTAAAAACCTTAAAGTAAACATGATTTGCATAATCTCTTACGTCTTTCCAATAACCAAGATCAAATAGTGATTCAATATAAGTTTGCTACAGTTCCTTCTGATTTTACCACGAATCCATGATGGAAATATTATAATATATATTCATGTATTAAAAGTGGCATTTAAAGGCAAATAGACACATCCGATTACATTTTTCCAATGAGACGTAAGTATGTAACTCACTACAAACTTTCTTCATGATCAACAACTCTGTCATAAAACTTTTTGCTACTAATAATGCCCCTTAATAATTTGATTTACGTATAAAGTTCACTTCCTAGCTTGTAGTAAGTTGTGACAGAGGATTAATTTAATTAAGAAGGTAAATTAGTGTCAATTCAAGTAATATTTCTCTCATGATGAGATGTAATGACAAAAGTCATGTCGTATGTATTCTGCTATGCTGCCATAAAGTAATAACTTACAAGTAGTAGCTAACGGTTTATTGAACATCGGAAAAAAGTTTTTAGTCACTCTGGCACGTAGTATGCCAAATTTATCTTCTTCCGTTCAAGGACTTTTTCATTATCAATCATTACAAACCTTGCAAACTAAGTAGGCCTAAAAAAGGCCGAGTGCAAACAAAAACTATACTTCTTTTAAAATATTTCACTTTATGTAACACGTTTTTATGTAACATAATTTGTACAAGGGGATATAAGAAAGGAGCTAAAGCAGGTTACGGAACCCGATAACATTAGCAAGACCGATGGAAAGTTCGTAAAAAATTCGTTGTTGGGGTTAAGCGAGACTTACACTTCCGTCCACCCACACACAAGCAGTAAGATAGATTTTTTAATTTAGTTCTACTTGTATATCTGCTTCTCTGTATAATATATGTTTCTTGTTATTGGATAAACAGTCACAAACTGCTCCAGTAACTCAAAACGCCAGTTATGACGCAGAATGGTAAACTGCTTTTTTGTCATTGTCTTATTGTCTTCACATTCCTTTCAAGACTCGTAAATAGTTACTTCTCATCTCTGACCAAAATTAACTTACCCCAGAACGAGAGATTTCTTGAACATTTGTAAATGTTAGTTTGGCATTGACACAAAATTACCAGTGCATAAATTTAACTGAAAGGCCTATGAAGATTTCTGGTTAATTTTTTAGAACAAATACAATTTGAAACAAGACTTTTTCCTCTTACCGGAAGTTGAGCAGTAGTCCTCATAAAGAAGCCGACAGGATATAGACCAAACTCATTATTTCTACTTTTTAGAGCGACAAGTGTAAAATTTCCTTCTGCATCTCCATTCTCATCCATTTTGCTCTCATGCCCTGTCGCACTATGGTATCTAATATTCCTCAGTCTTCTTGACACTTCCCGACCATCCCTAATTTTCTCTAAAAGTCCTTTCTCATCTATTCCAATAAAGCTACCACTTTTCTTACCACCATTTCCGTTAAATGAAGTTGAAGTAACTGAGTTTATGCTTCCAAACGATGAGGAAGAGGACGGGCCTTGTGCTTCTGTCAAAACTGACACGTGATCTCGTCGGTGACGAATTGCCAATTTTGCTTTTGTCCCTGGAGGAATCAATCTCTGTTGTTGTTTCTTTGTTGTTTGCTGTTGCTGTACAGCATCCCCATTTCTTTCCCTTGTTGCTGACGAGTAAGATGATGAATGACTTCTATTACCGTCTTCATTACTAGGTCTCCCACTTTGGGAGCTGGCTGAAGACGCTAGTGGACTTACGGTAGAAAGTACTGACCAAAAATATTCTTTTAAGATATCCTTTATCACATGTGCATACAACATCACAGCATCATACAAATAAGCAGCTTCGATTCGAATATTCTTATAGCCTCCGAATTTCATTAGAGGGTTCTGAAATCGGAAAGGCTCCATCTCCATAAAATAATTGACACGACGAGAGAACTCTGTGAAGTTTTTAGGGGCGGATGCGACTATTCCTAAGTAGGAGCGAAAGGCTGATGGTGCTTCTGATTCACAATCGGTGAGCAGACCACAGAAATAGCGGCGAGGATTCCATGTGTCTTCTTTAAAGTCATCCATTGACACACCGATGACAAGATACTCACCTGTTGGATAGAGTGTTGTATACACAAAATAAGAAAAAAAAATTGATCATGCATATACTTTTATATTATACATATAAATTTGGTAAAGATGATAACGAGCGGAAAATAAAGTAAACGAGGAAGGAAGCCATTCACGTGAGATATTATTATATGATGTGATAAAAGGAAGCATCAATGAATGACTTGTAGAGAAAGTAAAGTGCGGAGAAAATCGATGACGTGTCATAACAGGAACGCTTTCTTTGCTTGCTTTCATTTTCCATACGACAACTACAAAAATTGTGTATTTACTGAATGCCATGAGCATATTAAAAATATCAATACGGTTTAATGGGTGTTTTAAATTGAAACTGCCGTTTTATCTTATATTTTATACATCTCGCTTTGTTAATTCTAACTACATTCTAATAAAAACTTGGATAAAATATTACGTTTTTGCATGCTTTATGTTATGTACTCTTTTTAAGTTTCAAGTTTAAATTATTGATTTCATATGTCAATATCATTTGATGGGCACAAATTACTATTAAATCATATTTTACACGTAAAACTACTCGATTTGAAAACTATTAGAGGCTAATTAACGGATTTGCTTACCATTTTCCAATAAATTTTGCTTCTGCAAAGCCAGTACGAGTCCAAGGTGCTCAAAATATTCACTGATGATAATATAAACTGCAAAAAAACGAACAAGTTACATTTTTGGTTATTGATATTATATATTAGCTTGAAATTTCAGGTTTAAGCATGGTAAAATTTACTTCGAATAGTATTGCCTAGGTATGTACATATTACACAACTTTAAAGTCTGAAGTGCTACTTTTGGCTTATGGATTTTTAGCTACAAGGACATTAATTAACCTTTTGCAATATTTACGTGCTGTTTTCCCACCCCCGCTAGATTTGCAAAAGTTCTATAGGTTGAGCATCATCACAATATTTATTACATCATTGATGCATGACATGAAAAGCTTTCACTAATTCTAAAAGGGTGTTTAGATGTTTGAAGAAAACTGCGTGGGAAGCATTTTGATAGTTCGATTTGATGAGATTGCAAACTGCAAAGTACGCAAGTTCATAAAGACAGGATCATTCAAAAGCAAAAAGTCCACCATACGCATGGAAAGTTCTTGGTAAAACGCAAAACCTGAAAAGATGCTATTTTTGTTTGGTTGAACACTTTCTAAAAAAACAACTAAGCTCAGTCGTGCATGGCACACTTGATGATCAGGCATAAAAGGAGCAAACACAGGAAGGAGAAAGTGAAGCGAGGAGTAAGCAAAAAGCTACACCTGTATAGTCAAAGTTGGGGATGCTTTCACCTGTCAATTTGCATTTCCCTAGGAAAATAAAACTTTCACAGGCCATATCACTTTTAGCCGCTGCTACTTTCATTGACAAGATTCTTAACGAGAAAGAAAAAGAAACTGAGAGGAAACCACTAATGCTTTACACCATGTATAATAACATCTTTTGAAATCTCCCCCTTTCGGCGATATCTTTTGAAGATCAAGCACATTTCATATTATGATTATTATGAACAGTTTCGTGTTTCACCGAGCTGTTTTTCTCTCCTACTTGTATACATATATTCTCCTCATATCCATCATCGCCGAATTGTTTCCGGGTAGTGTAAGGAAAAGGGAAATCAGTGCTTACGGTTAAAATGATCCGGTATGACACATACAATTAAAGATATTACACGAAGTGTAGGTAGCATATGTAACTTTATCACTTTGTTCGTCTTTTAACGTAAAACAACAATAATAATATATTATAGTACTTGTGGTACGGCTATATGTCATTGGAACATCATAAATGGGCGTACAAGGAAGAGAAAGCAAAACAAAAACTCAGAAACCACAAAAAAACAGCATGCACAGCTTTTCAAGCACACATGTTTCTGAAGATACTAAGAAAATCGATGATTCGACACAAACTTAGAGTTCGCATATATTTCAAGAGAAAATGAATTGTGAACCAGCTGGCAAGAGAATAAGAAATCTGTAGT
>JAHZNG010001303.1:0-12512 GCA_027744375.1 Orchesellides sinensis | reverse complement strand
GTATTACATGTGAGAAGCATAACATGCGTTCAAAACAATAAATGCAAAATTAAGAAGACTTGAAGTCTATAAATTGTACAATTATGCGTACGCATAAATATAGATTTTTTGAATTTCAGTGGAAGTATTTTGGGAAACTTAAGATCGTAGATCGGTTATAATATTATGTTATGTTTTACAATTTTCACTGATGCATGTAATCCTTGTCATACAAGTCATTGATTCGAAGGGGTGGTACATTGCACGATTTAATTTTTCCTACGCTTCATATCAGGCTTCCGAGTAATTTCAATCTTGCATCCAATAGCATCTACATTTTGCTTATGTCAAAAAGTTAACTAGACAGTTACAGTTTCACCACCATGATTTTCATTCATTTGTAGAGGCGTGCATGATCTCTGACTAGGTATGTGCATACATGCATATCTAAGCATGGAAACTATTCACATTCACGTATTACTTTTATTCACATTAAAGAATCGTGAACTTAACTTTCATAAGGAAGATAATTGATTCTAATGGGAGGCCTTTGGGTTGTATCGAACATAGACTATCAAATGGGAGAAAATAAAGTATGCTAAGAATTGTGATGAATGTTAAGCCTAAGGCACATCAGATTATACCTGGGTTGTGCCATGGTTTACATTTTTCCATCTACTATGCATATCATAAACTTATGACTGATATTAATACTCTAAATAAAGCTAACTTTCTCAACTTTTCAGTTACATAGTAGCCATTATTTATATCAAGCTATTTTTATAATGTATTGTGTCCTTAAACTTGGTAGCTACATTGTATCATCCGATACATCCATCCGGCCTCGACAGGAAATAAACATTGTGCATATTCATTCTCGGTCTGATTTATTTATCTGGATGTGATCTCTGAGAGAAAAGTGTTCCCTTAGGAGGCATTTTTCTACCCTTTGTCAGCACTCTCAAGAGTCACTTTTAGCTCTTCTACATGCCAATGCTAACATAATGCCAGTAATATACCTTCACCTACACCCTACAGGATATATTGTATTGTGTACATTAACAGGCATTCTTTTCTATGAAAAATTCGGATAAACGATCTGATATCAAACCATTTAGATTCTGATTATCTGACCACCCTATCCGCTACCAGGCTTACCAGGAGCTAACCTTACATGTAATTTTGTATTCCTACTGGGAGCAATGCATATTATACCCACACGTTTGTGGTCATAAACTGTTATACTTTTATGCACTCTTTGATAAGCTTCTGCATTACATTAGTTCTCGTGTAACTGTCGATTGCTCATTTATTCGCTGCCTCAAGAGAGGATGTGGGTGATGCATGCAGGACTAAACAAACGTATCCTTTTCCAGCATAATTCTATGAGAACCCACATAATCACCAACCCTTAGTGCACTTTTCTCCAAACTTCTTATCTAAATCCGGCCCCAGTTTACATTTTGATATCTTCTTATTCCAATATTATTGTTATTTAAGCAAGTCACTGCTTACAGCTCCTTTTTATCATTTTAGAATTATTACCAAAGACTACGTAACGTAAAGTAGTTATGAATCCGAATGCGGTGCCATTTGATGAATCTTAATAATCCCTGACCAAACACAGGGGATGATTCTTTGCGTGAGCCTCAAGGTTTAAAAAGACTAGTGAACAGAAGGTGTACCAGCATATGTACATTACATACGTTCATGGACCGTAAATAACCGTAAAAATTTGGTTCAGATTCTGCGGAGAATACTTCGTTGGTGGCCGAAAGAGGGAAAATGAAAAGAATGACTTGCGGAATTCCGGTAGACATATAATAAAAGTAGTTTTAATCTCTATATTAATTCCAGCTCATGGCTCATTGTGCGTGTGTAATTCTTCGGTTAAATAGTATATACGCATGTATTGGTATAATCTATTAATTGTTTATAAAGTTAACATTTCCTAGAGGGGTGACTTTAAGTATGTTTCCCTAAAGTAAATTAAATATTTCCATACTTTATTCTTTTCACGTTATGATCATTTTTTAATGTATCCCGATCGAAGTATATATGTGCTATATTATATAATTACTTTATTAGGTGCACAGAGAACTCATAATATAATATGCATTTGCATACTTCTTTTATTACTACCTTTATCAAGAGCACCCACACCGTCATGTTTCACCTACTGAATTAGTATGAGCTACAGGGTAGATACGCCCTGAAACGTTGTATTTGCACTACAGCAAACCAAATATTGATTTCATCTAAATGTTTACAACTGCAGAACCATGTATACGTATAATCTACAAAAATCTAAT
Source organism: Orchesellides sinensis (assembly GCA_027744375.1). Lineage (NCBI taxonomy): Eukaryota > Metazoa > Arthropoda > Collembola > Entomobryomorpha > Orchesellidae > Orchesellides > Orchesellides sinensis. The sequence goes on along the minus strand of JAHZNG010001303.1, from coordinate 10,221 downwards.
TCCTCCCACTTTTTCCTTTGTTGCTNTACTGAATTAGTATGAGCTACAGGGTAGATACGCCCTGAAACGTTGTATTTGCACTACAGTAAACCAAATATTGATTTCATCTAAATGTTTACAACTGCAGAACCATGTATACGTATAATCTACAAAAATCTAATTCCTCCCACTTTTTCCTTTGTTGCTTCAATCAACGGATACAACGGCGCAACTGTGTCTTAATCCAATATAAAACTGATTTTATACAAGTAATGCAATTGTGAATAGACGCTGTTAAGTTTGAAACGGAGTTAAACAGATTAAGTCCACCGAAAGAAAGAAAACACAATGCAGCAAATGAACGAGTGAACAAGGACGACGCGACGGACGTGACAAATAAACTGAAAGTCAGCCACTGCCAATGGCATTAAGGAAGGAGTTAGTAGTTTTGTAGCGTATGTCTTCAAGTCACAGGAAATTGCAACCGTGATGAGAGTATAGTATTTTCCTTGAATTTTTATTTTCTTTAGACGTAATCACATAAACGATACACCAACACAGATCCAACCCATTCTTTCAGATTGGAGTCTAAATAGATGAATTGTAAGTAATACATAAAAAAGTTACAGAACGTACGTAACTAAACAGCGCAGCGTTCCAACTGTATCAATACGTTTGCTAATCTACCCTAGAAGTAAAGCGCATACATATGGATAAAGTTCAATCCACTAGAGTACATTTTACTCGTGTGATTTCGTACAAGACCATGAGAGAATGAGTCTTAATTGATGAGAAATTCTTTCAGTGCCAGCAGCAATTCATATAATTCCATAGTCCAAATGTACAAAAGAAAAGAGAGTAGTTTTTTCTGCGTTTTTTGTATTATTCAGGCTGTTAGGTTAGTAGCTGTGTACTCTGTTTGCTAACTGGCCCATTTAATGTAAATACACAAGAGACATGAGGATTTACTAGCACCAAAATCTTTGTGAATCTTGCATCTTGTTAAGTCAAGTATACAATAAAGAAAAGAACAGACAAAATAAGAAGATGCCAATGCAGTATGTAGTAGGAGACAGTACAAAGACTGCAGTGAATACTTTGCCATTGCTAGTGCATAATATGAATGGAAGTAACCAGTTAAGGACTGAACTCCTTGTCCGTCCGTGTCAGATGACACTCTTTCTTTGAATACAAAACTAGATGGAAATCTATCAATTCCAAAGGAGAAAAAGGCTCTATTGAATAAATGGATGTAAAAAAATATTTAGTTCTGGGAACAAGCTTAGTGCATTTAATCGAACGAAACTTGAAACCATTGTTTCACTTCTTAAGAGCAAGTATTATTTAGTATTCAGCGAAAACTTTTTTTCTCTCCTTCTTTCTAGCTCAAGCGTAAGAATTTAAGCGATTACTAAGTACAGACTACAACGAAGAAGGTAATGAAAACAGAACAAAACCTTTCTTTCTTTCCTAAGAAACTTGCTGCTAGTGCTGTTAGTGAACTGTTAAGAAAACACGAAAGCTGCTTTACATTTATTATTTTCTACGGGTTTCCTGATGCTAGTTACCGCATTAGTTCTACTTCTGCTTTTTCCGTACGATTGAGATTTGTTCTCAGAGAGTCAAGAATTAAGCAAGTGTGTCAATGCATGGAACTGTGAACGATATATATTTGCGGTTACACTTTAGGAAGTGCGTTTTCTGCTCTAAACGTTTTATACGACAGTGAATTTAGAGGCGGACGATATTTTATATCAAAGACTGCTACTATTCGTTTGCTCTTCTAAACACCCACTTGAGCTCTACTTTTTAAATCAGAAATAAGTCTTCCTTCTGCCATAAAACAAGTTTAATTTTTAAGTTTAATATCAAGCTGTAGGTTGTACAATTTACAGTCACTTCTTGTTCCAGTTAAAACTGCAGTAGCTGCTCTCGATTTATTCTTCAGCAGAAGAGCAAACATTCTTTTAAAAGTAATTCTCACGCTAATTGTAGAATACATTTGTTTTTACGCTGCATTACTTTACTATATTCTTATGTTGTTGTTGACTAGCACTCCTCCTGTCTCTTTGTTGTCAATGTATCTAAAAACAATTCCTAAAAGTTATACAAGAATATTCATACCTACACTACACATTTGTTTCTGCCTTTTTTGGCTACGCTGCTGTAGTAATGCTCTGTTCTTTTCTTTCATTTTGAAAGGCATCCCCCAATTATCATCATCAATCAATCCAACCTCGGAGAAATTATTTTTTGCTCTTCATTCTACATTCGACAATGTTTCCTCTAGAATTTTTTGATGATGCATCCAGCCAGTGCATCGTCGGCTGTCAAACAGACTCTATACATCATGTATATTTAGGCTTATATCCCGTCGATATTTTCCTTTGCTTAAAGTAAACCCATTCTGAAATGCATTTACTCTTTTAGGAGAAGACGAGCTGATCCGCCTGACAGCCGATCCACTACTACTCTCATTCTGAATTTTAATGGCTGCATTTCATCTCGTTCACTCATCTGTTGTGTATAACGTTAACTTATTTTTTATGCATATAATATGTACATAATGCAATCCTGATAATACAGTGTCTACATCAGTAAAATATTACTTGTAAAAAAGACCCTTTGCGTCATGTTTCCATTATTGCTGATGGCCGTTCATAAGTATGCGCACATGCTGCTACGTCATTCATATGCACCAGCAGAAGCCGGAGCCAGAGTTCCCTTTTAAATATCCATATCACGGTTTTCTAATAATGTCGACGAGCTCCATAATAGTCAAGCCAAATGCTTGCTCCAGTTAGAAAATGCCGGGATGAGACTGCTTCATTCGTATATAAATGAATAGACTACAAGTGATTTGGTTATTACAGATGGATGTTATAACTTTAGCAAAATGTTTATAGATACATAATAATATGTACATACCTTTCCTCACCCTGCTGACATTTAAGGCGACGCGCTCTAAATACTATAATACCTTGGGTGATGCATATATTTTTACTTGTAGCGAAAACGGACATATAAGCAATCCCCATAATAATTTTCGAAATACTCACACTGGTCTGTTCAGTAATTTTTACGTGCAATAATAATTAAACTGGACTTATATGGGTCTTGCCTTTTGTACTTCTCGCATTACCATAATCACAAGTGAAGAAACTAGCAGGCTGGACAAAAGTGAAATAAATATATTGTACATATTACATACAAGTTAAGTTGGTAATTTCCTTAATAGATACAAAATAAGATAAAATCCAACTCACTGCATCGCATCACGTTGCACTGCATAACACGGCTAATTTGATAAGAAAGGAGAGAGAATAATATAATGTATCGCATTAGATTTTACGCCAACTTTCTTCGCCTAGGTTCTCAACAGTTATTAGCGGACTGATATTATCGTAAAGTTTTAGCATAACTATGTCCTACGTTAATAATGCCATGCGCGTATGACTCAGACTTATTCCATTTACTAAAAGAGCCAAAATGAAATGGAGCGCGAAGAAAAAAGAAGCCTGCAAAAATGTAGGAATAAAGAATGCTATTTTGGTTCAGCCAGAGAAGTGTACATCATATACTTGATGATGCCAAGTAGAGTAGAGAAACCTAACATCGATGCAATGAGCAGAGCATTGTAAATAAAGTATGCAATGTCACTTTATATGCATTTGTAAATCGCATTATACATTATACACTGATTTTTATTTACTACACTGAATATTTTTAGTACTGAAAGGATTATATTCAGTTTATTGTTATGTATTACATTTTTATCCGTGTACACATACTTTAAATGCTTTTGGTCCCGGTGCATAATACATATATCGGTCATAAATATATTTTGCTTGACATGCTCTCCTGCATTTCCCCTGATTGAATGCATTTCCTGGTTTTATGCCGGTATTCAACTTTAGAAAATTGGATTTTCACGATCCATTTTAAGTACCGCATCGTAGTGCACTGCTACAGATTTTTTTGCTTTGTCAGCTTGAAAAAGCTAATGCAATAAACTTGAAAATGAAGTGCATTTTTCTACTACCACCATTGATACTTCATCTTTTCCAGGCAATCTTGAAAGGTATATGCCACTTTCAATCAATTTTACATATATACCTTATTGTAGGTCCCTTGCACAAGGATGAATACATATACCGGACGATAGAAGTACTAAAATGAGAAATGTTGGTTTTTATGGTTTTGATGAATATTATGCAATATACGTGTACATATTATTATTATTGGAGTGCGTAAGTATATCGAGCTCCCATTTACTGAATTCGTTCTTGCATAGTAAAAAGGGAGTGAATGCCGTTTTTACATGGTCGTAAACGCGTGGATAAAATTAACGAGATGAGTTGCTAAAAATAAAGCTAAAGTGAAGTGAGTACAGATCCTTCTTGTCTAGAACTCTTTGACTACAACAAAACTACACTTGGTGTGTTTGCACATGCATGTGTGTGTCTGCAGTGTGCAGACATGTCATCTTCTCTTCTAAGAGCATTTTCTCTGCTGCTTCTTAGTCAATCCTTTCCTTAAGCAAATTCCAGGCCCAACCATGCACAGTAAAGAAGGATGAGCAATAGTGAGTAAGCAAGCACAATCGTTTACTAACAAATGAATAGGTAAACGAACTGTATGAACATATGTATGTGTATATGTATAATTATTCATAAACAGAAAGAAACCGTACAAATCACACTATTCATTAATTGTATGCAAATGCTCGTCTTATACTACTTCAGAGTTCTCGACCTCTCTGTTTTTAAAAGTGGGAATTTTACTACAGCGCCTCTGTTCGCTTATCGGCGCATGTAGCCTGTATATTTTGAAAACGGGAGTTGATCGTACGTGGCACCAATCCAGATAAATATCACGGGCTGAATGTATACTGCAAGCGGGCAATCTACTTACCATTTTCATTACTTTCTTACTCACATCCATGCTTTGATAACATAAAGCTTAGAAACATTTGCCTTTAATTGTGTTTTACAAACATTTATTGCTTAAGCATTAGATGTAAAACTTACAAAAGCCATGAATGAATTTATAATGCAGATTAATATGTTAGATGAATGGAACAAGATAGAAATGAAACGTTTCTAAACTTTCTCGCGAACTTTCATTAATTTCATTGCATAGTTTTCAAGCATGACTTATATTGCATGTTTTAGTGCAGTTTGTGTGATATATTAGAGCGACAAGAGAAGACAGGAAGTTCACACTGTCTCCATATTTTATCTGACCTCATGAATCTCTCCTTTTGCTAAAGAAATAACATACAAGAAAGAGCAATTAATTCTTGGTAGAAATTTTGCTCACAAAATTCCAACGACACTAGGGCTACGGTAGGACGGCAACACGAATTCGTATCTGAACTTTTGCGCTCAGACAGCCAGACCAAAGCCAGTAGGTGACATGACAGTGACATGTTAATTTGCCATTTTAGACAAAAGTGAATGTCGACAAATGGTTCCATTAACAACAGAGGGACACGACAGGCAGCAAAGAAAGTAATAACCGAAATAGTTGTTTAAAGTTTGTGTTGGGGAAGAGATGGAGTATAAAGGACACTGCTGATATTTCTAATTCATAGACGGCAATGCAATCAAATCAAATGTAAAACGAGTTTTTAGATTATCCTGGCAAAAAGTAAAGAAAGTTGGTGTGAAGCGCAGACACTTAATTTTGAAAGATATGACAAAAAGCCCCACACTTGGTGTATACTGTCTCAGAGTTTTTTTCTTGTATGAAAAAATACCATACAAGAGTCTCGTAGAAATTGAGGCAGGTGTCTTTATGACCTGATAAATTGTTCCCTTGCAGCATTTTCACGAAAAGCATTATGAAGCTTCATTCCATTCATGAGACACTACCTACTTTTCCAATTTTACACGAAAATGGCAAAAGGCAATGGCCACCCTACATTATCTTGGGACGATTAGCACGAACAAAGTATATGACTTTAGGATGATAGGGTAATATCATCTGGCTTAGTGTTGGTTTAATGAGTATCATACTAGTTTACAGAGTAATGATCCTCCAGCAATTAAGAATTAACGGACCATGGCCGCCTTGCCATTTTATGATAACTTAGAACATGAGCTGGTTTTTGCTTCTAAAAGGTATATCAAATTTTACCAACTTTTCCACACACACCCCGTCATCTTAACTTGAAGAGTGTGATACTGGTCCCAGCTTTTAGATAGCGGCTGGATAGGTTTCCTCATGGGATAAATAAAGAACATAAAATGATGTTCCTATCAGTTGAATCTCTAAAAGGTTCCATTGGGTATATTGTATATAGATTTTAGTAGCTACATTCCAACATCAGAAGAGTACTATGATAATAATAACATCGCACGTGTGAGACAGCATACCGTTTCGTGCGAGGAAAGCTGTTTGCTAGGCTGTTCAGGTAAAACAACTTGACAATATCCAGACAGTAACATGGTGTAAGTGTCAAGTAAATGTTTACACGCTTTTACGCTGAGACGCCTTCTACAGTATTCTGCAAAGCATCTACCTCTTCGTTTATAAAGATAGAAAGATATGAGTTCAATGTGTACTTTCACTTTTCCTACAACATATTAATACCTATTATACTACACATACGTGGAGTAGTTAGACTGTGTTTACACAAATGGCAAGGATGAATATTTATGCAGCTAACGAGCATTATATTTAATAATCACTCAATGAATATTATTTATTCGTCTATATGAACTGCCAAAGCATGCATTAATAATCCAAGAAATACGCCTGTTATTATCTCTAAAAAGCACACATGTATCCCTAATCATTCATCGAGCTCATAAAAAGCTATAACGCACAAAAAACCATTGATGCATCAACTGTCAAAGCCACTGAACAGACCTGAAACGCAGCGTTGCTGAAAAATACAAATCAGTGAATAATTTTCTTATGTGCCTATGAATTGTATGATGTCTGGACTTAGTCGAAGGAATGGCTGGTCTGTATCGAGATAAAATAGTCAGCTCAATGTGCATATTATGCAACGTATGGATATAAAAATGCAGTTTTATTGATACTGACATTCGATTCCTGAGGGCAGAATGTGTATCAACTCCAATCAAAAGTTAAAAAAGCAAAAACTAAATCCAAGTATGTATTTGTACCTATGCAAGGTTTTTGTGGTCAGTTTTTATTACATTAAATCTAAAGCTCTCTCCATCTTATTCACCGCCGACAGGTTGACGAGAGGTGATTTTTTATTTGGATGCATTATGTACTTTCAACAATATCCAAAGAAAATATGCTTCCAGCATTTTACTCTCAGCATGGTAAAGATTAAAGAATGAAGTAATCGTCCAAGTATATACGATATGTAGAAATATGTTTTTGTAAAAATTTAGCTGTGCTCTAAGCAATTATATAATATTCATACTATAATGGATAGTGTTACTAAAAATCCGGAATAATTAAACATGTCCAGAGTTCATCATGTTTCAACAAACATTTCACATTTCATCATCCTTTTTTATTTTTCATTTTACTTTCATGCAAACTATAAGCTTCAGACTGTATATACACAAAAAATACGAATTCTTCAGTTACCAGTCACCATCATCAGTCAAAAGGTGAGTAAATCTTTTGGGCCATACTGAAATACTATTTTACGGCAAGTCACCATGTTTCAAAACACGTGTCAGGAACCTTACACATTCCAGAAAGGGAAGTAACGGGTAAGATTTCAAGTGGTGTGTATGAAAAAGGAAATAAAAAACTGACAGCTTTATTCCAATCTTGTATGTAAGTTTAGCTTACACTGCATATTATATACGCTTTAGTTAATTCAAGCGTTGTAGTTGGCGGTTAGAATTACACAATTCTTTTATCGTAAGCAACTGTGTGCATATGAAGTTTTGTAGTGTGTGTTATGCAAGGATATATGCGTTCTTACTGGATGGATGCATACCCAAGTCACAAAATGTGACTGCATAAAAGATTCAATTGATATTATCATCTAGTTCCATCTCATGTATGCATGTTATTTGTGTGTGATTACAGAGTAAACGTGATACGGAGAAAATAATGAATGCTTTCTTGAATGCTTGCAATTCCCAATTTTTGTTATCATCTTAGTTTATCAGCGACAAATATTCAACAAGGAAAATTCATCGTAAAAAAATCTGCGGCTTATGCATGTTCTCATGTTGTGTATATTTATGTAAGGGTGGATTTATTTTTACATGGTTGAAGCCTTTCTTGAGTTTGATTACAATCAACCACTCAAGTTTTGTGGAGTACGATATTTGATATTTTTATTTCATTGACATACATTGTACACTGCAAGCATAATTTAAAGTAGACTCATGTGAATGGATGTAAAAAGTTAAAAAATGAAGCTAGTAAGACACAAAAAATATTCCAATCAATGCCAAAAAGTCAATGTCGAAGTCAAATTCTTCTGAACCAGTTTTCCAGTTTGACATCTACAAGAAACCACCTTAGTATATAAATAACTACAGTATAGGGCTACTAAAGAAAACCATAGGGCTTTATCGGACTCTCATTGGATGTAAATATCAGAAGATGTAACATATACCTAGACCTACGTATGTATATGTTGGATAATGTACCAGTCCGTATATGAAGGCCATGTACAAGTTTTGGATAAATAACAAGAGAGTAATCAATATCACACCATTGATTTAAATATTAAAAATTGTAATATATTAAAAATCCAGGACAGGGAACATTATCACACGCATGTTTTCATAATAGCATAAATAATAAATACATGTTATGAGTCATTCTTAAAGATAATTTAACCTAACATGCGTAAGAATGGAACTGGAACCAACTTGAAGAACCAGTTAAAAACAATTTGTGTTACGCAAGATTGTGTGTTAGCAAAATATTTTCTGAACCTTATGTCATTCCCTGAATTTTAACATGAAGCAGCGAGCAGTCCAAACCAAAACAAATTTAATTTAATTTGATACAATACGTATTTGACAAACAGATGCAAGACATCTGTATGCCACAAAGCCACACCTTGCTAACTTGCTCACTATCAAAATTATCATCATGATTATGATTATTACAAGATCATATCATATCGTTGTCATTCTTCATGACAAGTCTTTACAAAGAAAGCTATGCTTAGCATGCTGACTCGTCTTAAAGAAGTTTAAAGATTCAACAACTGGTTTTATTCGATTTACAGCATTGCATTGCTGTCGTTTATGTACATTATGTATGAATTAATCTAATGAATTCTGCATAGATTAAAGTTGAAAAAGCTAGAACAGTTATGACTGTAATGAAAGTAGATGAGTTATTTCAAATTCACAATACAGTTAACAGATACTTAACCTGCGGAAGTGACTTGGTAGCTAGTACACAATACATGGTTAAAATGTGGTTATAAATCAAATGTGAAAATTTGAAAGAGGAAGGATATCGTTGTAGCTGTTTTTGTTCCTTCTCAAGTATGCATGTCATTGTTCAAATTATAAAGTTTGGATTTATCTCATCACAATTTATTGTAAATTCAAGTGCAGTCTTTACTACAAAAAACTAGTTGAATATATAATGATGCACCTACAACTGAACCGTATCTCCTTGTCCAAACAAATGAGAAATAAGTTGTGCACAAGTTTAGTTTTTTTTATCATGAAGAGCTCTTTAATTCGTCTATTTCTACTGCTGTGTCCGGTTTTGTTCACAAATTGTTACATGGAAATGATTATTATTATGCAACGTGGTGTACACATTCAAAATGATTATAATACTGCAATGTAGCATGATTTTTCACATTTTTTTATTGCTGCTGCAACTAGTTCTGTTATTACTGGGCTTGAATGAAAATGCAAAAATGACAAGTTTCATCCAAACATACATCACTCCCATGGATGGAGGCGATGAGCTGTCTTTCTGAAGTAAAAATGTACACGCCTTTGGCTTTATCACACTTCATCGCTCGTTTAACGAATAAAAACGCTCTACTGACGGACATTTAGAGAGATTGCAAGAAGTTCACTGAATAGCTGTTTCGTTTGTTTCTATCTGCAATTTTGGAATAATGGACAAGCACACGAAACAAAAATTTTTTTCTTGCTTGAACAATAAAATTTTAAAGAAAAAGAACTTTGCTTTACACTTGAATCATAGTAAAAAGGCTAATTTGTTTCAAGTGAGATATGAGCCCATCAATGTAATAATAGAGGTATTACTCATAAAATACATAAAAGTTGAGTGACTCTCTCTCCTTCA
>JAHZNG010001302.1:0-46628 GCA_027744375.1 Orchesellides sinensis | reverse complement strand
CATGCATGGCCATTATGACCGTTTATTGCCATGACCGGCCATTTGATCATCTAGCCGGCATTTGCGAAACACTGTTATGAAGACCTACCTAATTATGTACATGGGGCTTTGTGCAACATTGCAATTTAAACTTATAATGTCCATTTGTATATTTGCTATTGCTCTAGATCGATCCGTGGTTGACAAGTGGATTAAGGTTTCAGATAAAGACACATTCAACATGGCCAGGAGAATTATCAGTGAAGAAGGTCTTTTAGTTGGTGCGTATATTCTCTTCTTGACATAAAAGTTAATGAAGACTATGATGCACAATATGAATAAGACCATATATTAATGCATGCGTGCATGTTACACAGGTGGAAGTTGCGGAAGCGCAGTCATCGGTGCAATTCAAGCAATCAAAGAAGCTGGATTAGGGAAGGGTCAGAGATGTGTCATAGTTTTCCCTGATTCAGTCAGAAACTATATGACTAAATTTTTGTCAGATCAATGGATGCTGGTAAAGACCTTACTTAACATAATTATAGTTGGCCTAACACAATACGCGAACTATTGTACGACGATTTTAAATGATAACATTTCCAATTTCAACCTGTTTAATCTTTCAGGAGCGCCAGTTCCTTCCAGATTCAGAAGTTTCTACTAACTATTCCTGGTGGGAGAAACCTATTTCAGAGCTGAAGCTTGAGTCTCCTTTGACTATTCAGCCTGATTGGACAGTCGGAAACGCTGTAAAGCTTATGAAAGATAAGAAGCGCGATCAGTTAGCAGTTGTCTCCAACAATGGGTTAGTTAAACATTTTATGGAGATGACAAGCCATTTTTAGTGAACTATTTTACTTAAGTAACAAACTCTATTTTAAATTCTTAATTACGCTTATGTATTTTAGAAGTATTCTGGGTTGCCTCTCATTGGAGCATTTGCTAAAGCAGCTCATCTCTCAAAGCATTACAGCTTCGACCAAAGTTGATTCCGTGATAAGTGGTCAGTATAAAAGGGTCAGACCAGAAGAAAGCCTTGGAAAGTTGACGTATGTTCTGCAAGCAGCCCCGTTTGCTCTTGTAGTTAGGGAGGAGAAGAACGGAAATACAGTAATTTCCGAACAACTTCTTGGTATTGCGTCTCAAATGGATCTTGTAACGTTTATTATGTAAAAACTCACACTGCAGGTTAAATTTATAACCACGTTTAATTGTTTGTAACGATGAAAAATAATGTGTACATAAAATTTACGAGCACCTTCAAACGTTAATATATTTAGGTTTCGTGCCTGTGATCGCACATTGCACTCGTTCAATGTAATGTATTTTTAAACACATACCTAAATTAATAATAAATGTTATTCTAAAAGAAATATACCAACGTATTTCCTACCATGCATCATACAAAACATGGTATGCACATTTTCCTAATTGATAAATTATATAGTATGGCATTTCCGCATCGTCTCGTTGAAAAGGCAATGTTTTAAGAAATTGAATAAAACGCTTACATATTCTTTACAAATCTAAACTGAGCGTTAAAAAAATTGCGATACAAAAAAATTACATTTAATATAAAATAAACTTTTCTCATTTAGCAAATTCTCAGTTTGCATAATTTGCATGGTATGGCATAGGTGTGTGGAAGAGTGAAATCGTGACGAAGACACACAAGGACGTTGGGATAAAAAAAAGACAAAAATAAATTATTGAGGGGATTCATGCGTTGGTTCGTAAATTCCGTAAATTCCGTAAACTCCGCAAACTCCGTAAGTTGCTATGATATTCCATACAGTAAGTATATACTTCGTAAGTTATGAATTTTTGCGGATTTTACGAACATCTCCTGAATCCCCTCATTGAGATATTGTTATTGAAGAATATCTGCATTGATTCCTGGAACACGAGAAACTTTTGACTGAAAGTCAATGTAAAGGTAACCCTTTTGATCACCAAGCCCATGGTATTTTAGTTCGTCTCTCACATAAAATCCTGATATTCTTGGCTCGTCTCTTTCAAGCCTCAAGTTTGGATCTCGTACATATTCACCAGGTTCTTGTCCTAAAAATGTTTGAAATTGTTAGTACTTCTGAATTTCCACAGACATTCTAAGTAGATGTAGCAATTTAAATATTCTGTATACCTCTTGCCCAGATTACTAACATGTCTCCTTGAATTGTATGATCCGACACGTCATTGGTACGAAGTTTTCTTCTAAATATGAGCGTTGTGACGCCATCCTTCTCCCAGCCTGTTGATGCCGTGATGTCATCCTTTCCTCCCCATTTACTATCTGGAATGGGAGTGTGTCGCCCACGAGCATAATGATCCCTAATTCTATGAAAGCTTCCTTTGGCTGCACCCACAATTATGTCTGTACAGTCCATCATGGAGAAGAGATCTTTTGCTGCATACTAATATGGAGTTGTTTTTTTGTAAATGTTATTATTTAACTCAAGGTTTTTCTAGATTTTTTGCTTGTTATAACTACGTACCTCAGAACCAAGACTTTGACCGGGTGCTCCAGAACCAAACTGCCGAGTTTTCCGTGTACTAATACTGTTCATGTAAAAATCACTATTATCAAACCTACTGACTTTGTTACAGAGCTACTTTCTGCATTCTGATAGATGTATTCTTACGAGTTAGAATTAGTAGGATCTAGAGCGTCTTCAATAAATGGCCAGCTTTTGCATATTGGTCCTAGCTTAGTAGGACGGAATCCTAATGCAGCCCAACTTGTACCATTTACTTAAAAGTACGAACTCAATTTCCTGGTTGCTGCTGCTCTCCTCTGGAATAATCTATCACAAATTGGATAGTAAAATGTTGTATCATATGAGAAATCGTATAGAAGTTTTTGTAACGAATATCGTAAAAAACTTAATGAGATATTTGCAAAATAATGAACAACATATTTACAAAATAACATACCCTATAGTATAAAATCATTCTATCTGATAGAATTTGTAAAGTGTGGGCTGTGAGATTGAGGGAATGCGATGGATCTGGTAACTCCACCGGATTTGCTTTCAAACAATTTTCTCCATGAAAGCCAGGTCTGCAAAAACATTGTCTACGGGGGAGATTAGTTCCTCCCATGTACAAACATTTTCCACCTCGTCCTCCACATTGTGCGTCTGTTCCACATTCGTCTTTAAATTGGCAAGTCCTACCCCAATAGCCTATCGCAATTTTTAGTAAGATTCTAAGTTAAAATTTCTAATAAGACTCATCAAAACGTAGAAAGTGTAGATTTAAAAAAAGAGTTTTACCATCGTCACAGACGCATTTCTCAGTTATGTACTTGCCGTTCCCACTACACGTTTCAATACGATTTGGATTCTCAACAATATCTACGTCTCCGCAAGACCAGAAGTTAAAGTTGGGGTCGAACGACTTAACTTCACGAAGCAAGCGGATGGTACAGTCCCTGCATTGTAAACCTTTTGGAAGGCTCACACGGTGCCATTGATTCCTTTACGGGAAAAGTATTAGAGACTATAGCTAGTTTTACTTGGTAATAATACTGAAAGTAAATAGTACTTAAAACGATTTATTACGTTGAATTGGAAGGGAAAAAGCCAGCACGGCCATTCGTAGGTGCTAAATCTACCAATTTTCTCTCACGGTTGTCCAATAATTCAATCCGGTAACCACCCTATCATATCAGGAAATCATCGTTAAATTTAGATTATCATATTATTGCAACTTTTTAAAATCACAGAATAAATTAGATCAGACAGACAAAGGTTTTCAATAATTCATTAATTTAAGAACAAAAAATTTTACATTTAGAAATTAAATCTTGCATGTGATTTAAAAACTTTAAATATGGGATATCCACGAGATTGGTTTTGAATACTAGTAATGACTTTCTACCTCCAAATCAATTTAAAAGAATGCCTGATCAAAACTAAAATATTAACATAATAATACTTGATTTTGAGCATTAGTAATACTATCAATATTGNTAATGACTTTCTACCTCCAAATCAATTTAAAAGAATGCCTGATCAAAACTAAAATATTAACATAATAATACTTGATTTTGAGCATTAGTAATACTATCAATATTGTATCAATATTAAATCTTGCATCTATCAATATTAGGAACATAAGAATGGGAAGGTTAATACTTAACAAAACCTATAATTTCCTCCCTGCTTTTCAGAACTGCAGGACAAGCATTGTATAATATCACATAATCATTATAATCTGCTGTTAAGCATATTGTCGACATTGAAATTCCTCACTCATTCATTCTCACTCATTCTCACTCAAAACTTCAATTATTGAACTGATTGCAATTCGGATGATTTCTCAGCAGAAAGTTAGATTAGGTGTGATAAAACAAAAATTAGTTCATGTAATCAATATTGTTCCATCTAAAAAGTGAAGGATGTGTACTGAGTGAATAAAAAAAATATTGTCATGTTTTTAACGTACTTGAGTGAATAAAAAGCTAATTAAGCTCATAAGGTTATTCATCATCATCATAAGTCATTATTTTGTCTTATTACAAATACCTAATACGATAATTGAATATCGCACTATTTTAGATGAATCTGGGTGGGCGTCATTAAAATAGTCAATAATTATAGTAGGCTAGACTGTATAATAACAAATTGTTGCTGGTTGCGCCTTACATTATGAGCATATCCCAATTGCCAATTGACGTTGAATGTGCTACCGGCCACTAAGGTTGTCTTTGTCGAGCCTGCAAAGTGTGTGTGAAGTTTTCATATGAGAGATGCACGTGGGAAGATTTTTATTGTAAATACAGGTGACGAGGATTTAAAAGGTAAATTAGTAATTAATTGGAGGAAAAATTATGCTACTGATTTGATATCATTAATTCAAAGACAGATTTGCCTAGATGTAACAGAGCTGTAGTAATAGTTGTGTATACAGATTGACGGTAATCAGGATTTTTCATTAAACTTAAAGGCTACTGCAAAAACACTTTAACGTTTGATAAAAAGTAGCAAAGAGTAATGTGATTTGAAACAACTAAAAGATCTTTTAACATGCGACAAAACGTGAGAAAATTTGTCGCGTAAATGATTAAACTGAAGGGTAGTTTTAATTTTATTTGTTTTTAATACTTATAAATCACTGTTGTAAATGTTAAGTCAAACACTGTGATTACCGTATCAATGAAACGAAATTCAGAATATCTGAAGGAAGGACTATCACAGTCAAAGCAAAGCTGTTATAATATCAACTGTAATATTTGACATCAACAATAGTTAAAAAGCGTATACTGGGTTGTGTAATGTAATCGTGTGAGTTTCATTTCAAGATGAAGTTCTCCATATAATGCTTTAGAAAGTAATAAAAAAGTCATGTTACCTTTTGGCATTCCACATGGACCTAAAATAAAATTGCTTGAATGAGTATTGCTAGTTTCAAGATGAAGTTCTCCATATAATGCTTTAGAAAGTAATAAAAAAGTCATGTTACCTTTTGGCATTCCACATGGACCTAAAATAAAATTGCTTGAATGAGTATTGCGTAAAACAGAATTAGAGCGGTTTTGCAGTGTTCTAAAATGTCAGAGATATTGAAACCAACCTTTAGTCCAGAAATTATTCAGAAAGTCGATTGGATACCCCCTTGCAGCAGGAAATGTCAGCGTGACATGAGATGAAACTGGAGGGGCGAGTTCCAAAAGCATCACAAAACTGACCACTGCCACCACACTTTTGCATTTCACTGATGTCCTTTTTAAAGCCATGGCTATGTTTCCTTAACACGTAAGAACAACTTTCACAACCTTTGCACAGTTTTTGAACCAACCTCGTTTTCGTCTATTTTATAAACGAAATATTCTAACAAATAACACTCTTTCAGGTCTATCACACAACTTTAAAGCACATTCACGAATTAGCGTCTTACCCGAAGGAACGCCATTTCAGGAATGGAAGGTGTGATTGCTAGTTCACGCTTCTCACCTAATCTAAAAATCTAATATTTACCAACTAAAAAATTCTTATATTCCAGTCAATAAAATCTTATCTGCTCAGTTCCGACTTCGACTTACTTAACAATAAAGATTGTTTCAGGCAACGAGCTAAAATTCTCCATTGCATACGTTACATGGCTTATGGATAATTAAAAAAGCTTTTATGGCCGTGTTTGGTGTTGAATAACCCAACTAAATAAGAATATGTATTACTTTGCGTTTCTATAATAAAAAGTGGTCATGTTTGTACTTTGTACTTCATCTATATCCATACATATACTTATTATGACAGAACAGACTCGGCTTGGAATGGCATATTTTATTATGATTTTTTTCTGCAATTTATAGGCTCAACATCGTACTCGTCCCAGATTTCTCACGATATTCTTTTTCTGACAACACAAGACGCTACAAGCCGTCATCACCTTCTTTCGTTTCATTTATACCTTGCGCAGGATCATATGTAACATGATGAGTGATACTAATATGCAACTACAACAACATACTATCATTGTACACTGATGCACTTTTTCTGAATGATTATTCCATGATGATCATGATATTATCCATTTACATTTTAACTAACCAAACAAGCAACAATTTTTTAATTTTCTAACCATATCAAAGAAGGAGTTGCTTTGTTTAAAAAAGGCTTTTGAATGTGAAGAGCAGCAGTAGTAATTGTACTTGTTGTGTTCACTTACTTTATACTATTTTTGTCTTTTTACCTTTTTCTTTAAAAAGCGACCTCAACAATTACGCGATATATTATATTACCTCGCCTCATGCCATGTTTAGATATATAGGCCACATATTTACATACACGCATATTGCACGACGGCATCATATATTGCGGAGCGTCGTGCGAAAAAAAATTTGCATTTACTTTGCGAAGTCTTCACTTATGAATCTCAAGGTCAACGTGCAAACGCTTCTTTTTAATGTTTGCAATCGCTATGTATGTATATTAAACGTGGTGGTGGGAGGGAGTGGATTGAGTAAAATTATGAGTACACTTAAAATATTGCAAACGAATCGTTTTCAATATAATATTTTAAGATGCGTATGCAACAAATACATTCCAAATAAGAATCGTGAGTGCCTGAGTAGAACTAATGTATATATGTATGAAAAATAAAAGCCCATAATGGTATCGACAGCTAGAAGCAGTTTTTCCCAAAACATACAAGTTTAATAACGATAATGAAGTAAACGCTTTCTTGAGCTTTGCTTACATACAATATCGTTTAAGTAAGTCTACAAATAAGGAATATGGCAAATAGGTAAATACTTCTTGAAAGTATGTTAAATTAAAGTATATATGCTTATAAACCTCGTAATACCTGTTCCCGTATTTGCAGAAAGAAGATAATTAATTTGCTAATAACAAGCTTAGCTTAAAAACTGCTAGGAATGTTAGTTATTTTAATTAAAAACTTTTGCCACTGCTACAGTTGCTTCCTATATTTAGTATATTTCATCCTAACGAACCTGGCACAATGCGTGAAGATATGTGTATATTTTTGAAGAGACGATATGTGGGAATTTAGGAGAAGAATTAAGATATGCTGGAGTAACATATAGGATTAAATATTTAATCGTGATCCAAATCATGATGAAAGACGTACTTGCTTACTGCTGAATAATTGAACGTGGCAAATCCTATTCTTCACTAATAATCTTACAGACAGGTTCATATTACATATTGTATTGTATACCATCTCCATTAAATATGTCATTGTGAAGTACCTATGTTATGTATGCTTGTATCGGAATCGGAATGCTGAAAATGCTTATCATTTCCTTATTCATAATATAACATCTACATATGAATATAACATACCACATTGTATTGTGCCATGTATAAAAAACGATTACACAAAATTTATTTATCATTCTACATTCTATAGGAAGCGATATACTGTGGAAGTATTCATTATGGAAGTACAGGTAATTACAATCATTCCGTCACGTCACGTCTCACGACAAGCTTGAACATAACAAGGAAGATACATACATCCAAGTAAAACGTCTTTAGTTCAGTCAGATAGATTCTGAATTATGTAGGAGGAAAGGAACAAAATATGAAGACTATGGCAAAAACTAAAAAAATTGCTGCTGGCATTGATTTTGCTTTTAACTAAATTTAAAAAATTACTACTGAATGCGTTAAGGAGGACCTAAATTTGCAATTGTGCACCCAAAAATTACATATTATTTTAGGACAAAGGCACAAGGATGCGATGCCTTTACCAAAAATATTACTCGTACCTCTTTACTTATTATGCTATAAAAATGCAAAACTTGATTTTATATTTTCTAAGAATAATTTGTTCCTATATATCTTTTTTATCGTTTTAATATAAAAAGGAAGGCCACTTGTCACGATGGGCCTTTGATTCCATTCGACAACATTTTGTTTATATGTGACTTTATACTATATATCTTCTGAAACTTTTTTAACGCTTGGCTAACATGTTTATTCACTTGAGATAGGACAGAGTTAAGTTGTTTTTGGAGGTGTTTGAAGGTGATGGTAGAGGGTTTTACAAGTAACAGGGATTGGAACAAGGAAGTACACTATCATTATCAAAGTCAAGTATTAAGCGTATAGGGAAAGGCTACTGATTTCTAAAAATCATCAAATTAAAACAAATTCAGTCCTTTATGACCTCGTATGAAATAACTATTCTCTAGTTATCAGACATCTACTGCAAATATTTTATTGCCTTCATCGTAACCATATATTTTCCCGCAAATATATTAAGCTTTTGCCTTCACATTTGAGGCATTCTAAATCATTGAATTTTATATTGAAACTTTCCACATGCCAAAACTGAACTAAATAATTTTTTTCATAGTGTATCATGGCAAGTTCAATTATTACTAACATTGTATCGTTGCCTGCTAATTAATTCCCTTTAGCTAAGTATAGCCAATGTCGGTTTTGCATGAGTTAGCAAGAGAGTACCTTTCAAATCTATATGTTATCCTGCCAATCTTCGCACAAAATGTTTAGCCAGAGATAAATCAAAATAAGCAATTCAAATGTCTTCACAGTCAATAATCATCCTTTCTACTAAATCATTTTTTATACTAAATTAATCTTATTATAATATAAATGTCCTTTATTTGACATTTTAAATATTAAATCAGCTTTGCATAATACAGCATTTTGGTATTTGTCGGCATTGTTCCTTCTTGCATCTTGTTCGGCCAAATACACACGAGTAAATGGAACAAACAAATAGTAGGTATCAAGGTATCCATCTCAAATACACAATCAGAATACACAATGCGGATCTGCTATTATGCCATACCAGTATTTGGTGCAAAGCAAGTACTACCGCATGCTTGTTTATGTATTTCTAACTGGAGCAAATACCATTGGGACAGCAAATACATTGTTTTTAAATACATTTATTTCTTGTCTCTATTTCTAAATTAAAATTGTAATTTGTCATTTAAATTTGTCTACAACTTGGATTGGAGTAAGGTATTATTTGTCAGCCGGGAAGAGGTGGAAAAGGTAAAACTGTTATTTAAAAAAATATCAAATATAGGAAGGAGTGGTTATTCTAAACCTTTTTGGAGTGTTTTTAATTAATTATTACTTATTTTGCCCTATTAGTTTACACCGAGCCATGGAAAGAACAGATTTTAAACCACATCTGTAAATACATTCTCGTACTTAGTTTAAAACGGTGTCAGCTGATCGGGAACAGAACAGCTGATTTTTATATACATTTAATGTTTAAATTGGAGTTAAGAGGAGATTACAGGTATTTGTAATGGAGCAAAACAAATTTGTGCCTAAAGTGATTGTGAATACTTTCTTGGTATTCGTTATTCCACTGATAATCCTTATTTTTAAAATTATTCCAAAGTTAGCTGATTGGGTGAGTTTAGTTAAATCCAATATGTGTTTTTACAATTTGAAAATGGTATGCTGGTTTTATTAAAATCATGTCGCTCACATTTTTATTACAGGTTGTAAGCAAGTATCAGATACTATCTTCAAATGAAGCGGATAAGGTGGCGGAGGCGTATAGGTTAAAACAAGAAATGAAGGAGATTTCAATGGTGGATGAGTTTGCAAAGTATGCCAAGCTCCAACGAAAACTTAATCAGATTACTTTGGATTTGGAGTCTACAGGTATTTAATTGATATTTAGTTAGCAGGTGTGTCTTTATGATTGTAAAAGTTGTATGAATAAAAACGTCTGATTTTGTTCTGATTTTTACAGCACAAGCCAGGCAGCTCCTCCAGGTAAAAGTGAAGACGTACATGACAATGGCAATGTATGGATTCTCAGCAGTGATTTACTTCTCTTTGCTATTCTTTATTGGCATCAGAACTCCAGTATTTGTCGTTCCAAAAAACTGGTTTTTTCCACTTACAGTTCTTTTGTCTTATCCAACTGGAATTGAAGGTGCCATTAGCATTCCAGTTTGGACTGTAACAATGAGAAATATAATTTCCCTTGTGATACGATAGGAAAATATCGGTTGTAATAGTAGTTGTAACAGTTGTAGCTCATTTTTTATTGTATTTTTTATTCACTAAGTACCGTTGGAAGTAGCTTAGATAAAAGGGAGAGGAACAGTAATGTTTTGCAGCTACACAGTGAAAGAAATTAGCTGATAGTCAAAATACAATGTCCATTTATGTGTCCAGTAGCATGTACGTATTTTTAGCTGTGATTCTTCTGCATGATGCTTACCTTGTGACAGTTTGAAAAAATTCTGAAGTCTATGTTATAATATTGTAAAAGGGTTGATTATACAACGAATGCAGTACACGTTGACAAGTTTTTTAAATTTTAAATTATGTCTGAGGCCCGGAATTATTCCAGGATGCCTTTCTTGGCCTTGCTGGAAAATCTTGTGCATATCATTGCAAACGTAAAAATTAATAATAAAGACAATTCTTGAATCTCACCCATCATGTCAAATACTAGAGAATGTTTACAGATTCGATTTGTGTCCAGTAATATTTATAAGATATGTACCTTGATATAAAATATTCATTGGATTAGCATAATAAATCCGAGTGTATACTAGGCCAGAATACTGACTAGATGATCAACTATGGTATCATTGTATTTAAATGTTTACTAGTTTCTGGACATCTTTAGTAGATAACATTTGCAAAAGAGGATATCTCAATCATAAGTAAATGCATATCACTACCAACCAGGTCAAAATTATACGCTCCTGTATATCTAACCGTTCTAAAAAAGATTATGTGTTGTATCTTACCAGAAGTATTGCATTGACACCTCAAAATCCATTTCTTAAATTGCTATAAACACGTTCGTAGTTGCATATATTATAATTTCTTATAATGTCAGCAGTATATTGCAGTAAATTGAGTTACTTTTCATTCGTAAAATCAGAAATTTTACTCCCTATTTCGTTTCTCAACAATGACGAATTTTCAAAGCCAATCCAATCGTAATAATTAATACATTTATGATAATTTTTAATTCTTGTCGTATTCCTTCTTGCATAGAGACAATGAAATGATTTTTGCTGTGGATCCGTGGTAGACCCTTGTCCCGTGATACTTCAATTTTGAAAAATTTAATAGTAACGATGAACCAAGAAATTAATTACTTTAAGATAAACTTCCATTATTGTTTTCCATAAGGCATTTTTTGTTTACTGTCCGTCTCAGAATTTTTTATTCCTTGGCTTGTACGCATACAGCAACAAGAGCTTTCCTTTCTGTTCCATTAGAGCTACATTTTAAAATGGAAGAATTCATTCACAGAATTCTGAATATTACGATATTATACCTACTGCACATTATGATCATCGCGTCGTGGCAATGGCTCAGTTCACTGTCTGCATTTCGAACCGAAACTGGATACCATAAACAACTCAATATGTAAAAAGTGTTCTACATACGTAGTTTTGATGTAGCGAGCTTTAGTCAATCATTGTAAAGAAACAGGATCACCGATAAAGTACGTAACATACATACAATTAAGCTTACATAGCATACAGGAAAGCTCGGTGATCCACAACCAACAAACCCCGAAGCACCTACAAAGAGTTACAAGTCTAGTGACTAACTTGGTATGGAAGTATTGATGTGACCCTGAAATTAGAAAATGGGTCAGAGACGCAGCCTACAGTAAGATAGAAATAGGTCATATCCCATAAAATAAGCTCAGGATTGGGGCTGAATGGTCCAACGACGACCCTGTCTTCTTACCACTTACCAAGCGGATGGCCCTGAAAACATTCGGAATTTGTTGAGTGTGTCCGTCTCTGCCCTTGGTTGTTTCTCTCTTTCTGTTGCTGTTTCCTCTGGTGCATTGCATGGTGATATGATGTGATGATGTAGATGATACATTACACTTTTTACTTCGTTTTACTGGTGCGTTTACAAAACAACCGGAGTTTGGTGGTGTTATTCATGCTTACGCTCATTTCGTATCACACCATACCTCCAAGAGGAGAATGAGATGAAACTAGAGGAGTCGACAAAGCATGTGGAAGAGGCTAATTTTTTCCTGGCATTTTTATGGAAATGAAGTGTGTAAGTCTAGCGCTGCGATATATGAGAAATGTATATGCCTAAAAGGGAAGGGACGGGGTGTAATTTTTTATTTGAAGTAAGTACATATTAATTGAGTAGAATGATACTGGCTTTTTTAAGCAGATTAAACAAGTAGATGCGTGTAAAAGTATCGCTTCCAACGGTACGGGAACATTACCTATTTCTTCTATTTTTGAAATGTTATGTCATAAAAAACCTCTTTTCAATGATGTATATATGTACATAAAAATTACATACCTACCAGCGACTACTTGACACAAAACTGATATGGATATGGAACATAAGATCTGGCTGGAGTGCTTCACATGAAATTCTTCTCCGAAGGCCGTCCCTTTTTCCATACCTGAGCTTGTTTTTTTTCCACTTGCTTTGTCTTGAGTTGAGTTGTCTGTAGGTTTTTACTGTTCACCGTGTTATATAATATACATTCTGAGTCAACAGTTCTTGTATTTAAATGGTCGGATGTGTACTGTAGGTAGTAGGTATGTGAAATGTATATATATGTACTTTTTTGTATGTAATAGTTTAAGAGTTTTTTACAAGGGGCTTGTTACGAAATACTTGAGGTACATTTCATGGAGTTTGTATGTCATACACTTACATTTTAAAGTTACTTTCCTTCTCGTTCAATTCGATTCAATGTGCATATGTACATGCCTTTGAGGTTCACCCAGCATATTTGATGTAATGATCAAGACATATGAAATTTCGCAAGTTCATTTTTTAGCTGAATGATACGGTACCTAAGCCATTCGCAGAATGGGAAAGCCATCATTATCGATATCATTATCTTCAAGTATCTTCCAAACACAAGTACATTATGGTCTCAGGAAAACCGACGCTTTCATCGGATTAAATTTGAACAAAGACAAAGATCTTGTGTGCTACTGAGTGATAGCATAGTTGCAGACTTTTAAATGTAAGCAGTCGGAAACCTGGGGTGGCTGAAGGAGCAAAATCAGATTTTCAACAAAACTGACTCCAAAAAAAGAAAATTCTGTGAAAATATGTATTGCAATCACAATTAATTCTAGTTAAAAAGATGCTATCACCTGGAAATCATGAGAGAACCCTCACATACATAATGAGAACATGGCGTTTTGGCGTTCCTGGTAGATAACTACGTTGGTTTATTATGCCCACCTTCCGGACTCCAGGAGAAAATAAAATTAAACCATACAACCAAATGACAAGAGTTTATGCAAATTACTAAGAATCCAAAAGTCAGCATGGCATACTTTTTAAATATTCTGTATCTACATACGTACTCATTTTACACTGGTAACTCTCATGTACGTGGATAATTGAAATAGCTTGGTGAAATTTAAACCGACATCTGTACATGTATTCTCTGGATAAAGTAGTAAGAAGAAAAAGATACTCGACTAAATGAGATGCAACTAATTTGACTAATGAAAGGGCGGCCCACTTACTTCATCTCATTCGATTTTACTTTTCTCTACGGTGCTCAAATTTCATATGCAGAATGTTTTAATGTGTAGTATATATTTATTATTCATGGCTCACCATGTTATTTGAACAAAGTTGATATTTTCTTATATCCCCAGTTTGTTAATACAATCCTGACGCAAAACAAAGCTCAAGAAATTACTCAAAATAGTTAATGGATTACATTATAGCAATATAACTTTTGAGCTTTGTTTACTACAAAATGAGCTGTTCAATACGATACAAATAATCTTATCTCATGATGACATGGTTTAATTGGATTCGATTCGACTGTTGTACATATGTATTTTCGATAAGTTGTCACAAAAGCAATTCGGAAGAAGTCGGTTAATTTTGTTTCGAGTACCAATTACTTACCATCTTTCTATGCAACGTAAACATACATTTGTATGTACTATACAACGCTTTTACTGTAATTACAAACAAAGGATCCACTCGGAGGCTTCTAGAGTTTTTCCATGAACTATGAACCTCGTTACGAAATAGAAATGTACATAATCTTGGAATGACCCACTTTCGTTTATTATGTTTTCCAACGGATGTAAAAGCATTCTGTGCAACTTTCGAGTAATTAACATGACCTTGTGGTTTGACAGGTCTTATATGCAACTTGTGGAGTAAGGTTTGATGTGTGATTATTTTTTGGGAAGCGTTGATTTTTAGTTTGGATGTATATTAGTTCTAAGGTACTTTATTACTTTATTATGCATTTATCCATACAACTTACCTTTTTACTTCAGTATTGAATTGATTAGACAGGTAACTGCACAGCAGACACAGTTTTCTTTGCTGTGGCTGATAACATCAAAGATTTTTTTAACAAAAATTTCCCCATCAATTATGGAACAAAACATACCAATACAAACGTTTTCCAATGCTTTCCTCAAGTAAATATATGTGATTTACAGTCTGATTTGATTCAGTTGTCAGCAGTCATCTGACTTGACTGACAGGTCAATGATGCTATGCCCATGAAATGAAATAATTTGCATCCGATTTTGCAACATAATATTGTTCAACAAAACTGCACTTATGCATGCATGCAAGTAATGAATCCATCAGATTGTGAGCATATCAATCATCAAATGGTAACTAGCAATATTTTATTACGGACATACGTAGGTAATAAATACGAAGAAGTCAATTTTTCTTAAATACAAATTTTACATTCAACAGACATTAGCATGTCGCTCACCTAACCCCTCAAAACCAACTATAGTATGCTTCTTATCGACAAGAGTGGTGAAGAGATCCCAAAGTGGAGCAGCATCAGCATTTTTTCTTGCATTCAGAATCCTGGCTAACTTTCACCGAAATCTATCAAATCAAATTTATGAGAAAAATATATAAGTTCTTCATATTGATTCGTCCTTGTCATCCTTTCCAAAGCAGATTGACATCAGGACACGGACAAATCCCATAGTATATGTATGTACCTTTAAACACTGTGCATACGTTTACAATATTATGTTTTATACCTCTTAAGGTATCTCAGTACAAGTAGGTAGGTATGTGTTTTTGACTTTATACTCAATCCTCTTTCCAATTCCAACCCTTGTATTCATCGAATTCAATAACAACTTTCTCTTTATCTATCGTTTGCATATGTACCTCAAATCTGTAAAACTGATTTGGCATTTGACCTTTTGTTAATACATCAAATATATTGTTCAGTTATATTTGTAGCTGTTTACCACACTATAAAATTACTAATGATGTCGACATTATATAAATCTGTGCGATTTTCATTTTTTGGAATAACTGACAAGATCATATTCCTATCCCTTGTAAAGTAGGTATTGGCACAAGTAAAAGCAGCTTATATTGTGCATAATATGTAAATATGCATGTATTTGAATTCTTTTGAATCTTTATTGTCAACAACTTAATGCCTTTTGCCCTTCTCTCTGGGTTTTGAACGATGACATTTCAATACACCTATTTGAACATTGTACACAATGGCACTTTTTGGGCATAGGATTTCACTCAATACTCTCTTTTTTGTCAAGCGAATATCCTTTTACTTCAAAACTCGAAACCTTATAAACTTTTCATGCTCTGGATGTCATTATATAGAAAGAAAGAAAGAATAGGATAGAAAGTAAATGATGAAGCATCGTTATACATTATGTAGTCAATGCACGATCAAGCTTATTCGGAGAAAGGAGCCTGTATTATGCAAAAAGGATTAATGGAGTATGGGAACTGTTTGATATTGCTGACAGCCTTTCTTCCTACTGACTGCCGATATCCTTATTTTCCAAAAACTTTGCTTTAACTCTATTGACACAGGTAAAATGTTGAAGGATTTTTTTTCTCTTCCGGTGACCTCAAACTGAGCGCGTGTACTTCATAGATAATTTATTGGTATGCAATAAAAGCTTGCATCAAACAAAAACGATTAGAAAAAATATTTTTAGTAGATTTTTATAATCATTCACGTATGTAACTTTCATACTAATATACAACTTTAGAAGTTTATGTATTTCTAGAGCAAAACTATATACTTACAAGTTAACTAGAACGTTGAGTGTAAACAAGTCTGTTTTTGACATGTTTACGTACGCTTCTCTCCGACGTTTTTAGACGCTTATACCTACATACGCATACCCACACATTTTTGTGCATGAATGCTCATAGGTTCATTCGAGAAATAGATAACTTAATACAATTAAAAGTTAAATTTGATTTTCAAAACTGTTTTAAACAACGTTATTTGATTTGATCTGCAAGTGGCGTTTTTAAGTTTTTATGAATCTATAATTACGATGTTTGGCAAAATACTATTAAGTCTACTAGCAGTCGTAAAATGGATGAAGAGACTCTTAAACTAGATGTAGTGGTAGGTTAGTTTTATTACCAATAAGCCTTTTAATGAGTTTAACAACGCGACGAGCGAAGATTGTCTGTCGAGACATCATAAAAGTCTGAAGTATGAAGCGCAGATCGGCTTGCTTCTTCACAAAAACAACAGTAGTTCAAAGTTCCAAGATATGACGCGATGTGCGGTTATCGGGCGTAGGCGTATCCTGCTGGGAGTATTGCTGTTCTGAAGGATAAAAAATGTTTTTAGATGTGTATGTTGTAAACAAGGTACCTTGTGGATATAGTAAATTGTTACATCATCAGTAATTACTTGTAAATGATGCATAAAAATGTAATTATTATGATTTAAAAACTTTAAATATTATTATTATTAGTTAGATTATAAAAGTAAACGCGAAGGCCAGACTAGAAAAAGTGTTGATTTGTAAAGCTATGTTAATAGTCTTCAACATCATCGCTTTGGAATTTCTCAACCATTCTTAAAATAGTGCATTGTCCAGCCCCCATGATTTCAAAAAGCTTTGATAAAGTCACCACTACCATCAAAACAGCCTGGAGCAAAACTTTTTACTCTGAAGTTCACCCAACCAAAGCATTACATCTCAACAGAACACAATGCAACTCATGCATCATACAGACATTATTTGCTCAAAACTCGACTGACAAAGAACGATACTTATGCTGAATTGTATGTTGGTCATGCAGGAATTTTTAAGTAATTTAATGTATTTGTTATTATTCCACCGAAATATATATTATGCCGGGGAGAAGTATTTTCTTTGGTGGCATGTCATGTTTTAGACAAGTTATCAAGATGATACAACGTTTTTGATTTGGTGTTGCGACCCTTACAGCCGAGAAAGTCAAGCATTTAAATCCTCTCAGGCCTGCATGTCTTTCTGCTCTACCGAGAATGTCAGTTACACAATACATTCGAGTGGAGAGTGCATCAACATTGCACAAAAAAAGCTAATGTACTCATATTCATTTCATACCAGTTTCATCTGAGCCTGAAAGAGGTACACCATCACCATGTTGCATGCCCCTAGAAAAAAATGAAGATGAAATGAGCCATCATCATGATCATCATCGACTCAAACAAAGCAGTCATAGTCACGGAGAGAGAGTTCATTCCATTTCCATTTCTCACTTCTCATGTTATCGTCCTCTCTTATTTTTCATATCCGTCTGACTGCCTCCTACCATGATGATGAAAATGCCATCCCACCCTGCAAACTTTACTTTTCCTCTCGATGAGAAATGAGCCATCATCGTCAGGATCTTGTGTAGTATTTATATTCATCAAAAGTTACAAGCTATATTCTTTTTCTTTATTACTGCACTACGTACTTTGTACTTGCCAAGATGATCGGATACATGCATATTTCCTCTTGTGGTATCACTTGATTCCAAGTAAAAAAAACGCATTCGAAGAATATTGACAAAGTGCTAATAATTGTATTTGAAAATAGCAGCAACCAAAAAGCGCCTCATATTCAGCACATATGGCAATATATAGTGATGCTAATGAACGTAGACCACCACAATCTAAAATTTTAACCAGGAGAGGTGGTCTTCTTATTTGTCTTGATATTTGTACCCGTAAAATACTCCACATATACTTATAATATCGATAGAGCACACAATAAATTCTCGCAGATGCCATTAGACATAAAGCGAAGCTAAGCCAGCGTTTCCAATTGAAAATAAGGAATAAGTTGTGAGCTTTTCCTTTTCTTCTTACTTCTTGGTAAACTATTTAAAATCCTATTTGCTATTGCTTCACTTCTGGCTTTTTCGGAGATCTCTTCTGAGCTTGAGGTGAATGGTATTTGTATATATCATGCTATGTCTTAGGGCATATGTATGGTTTGCTGCATTCATGTACAGTGAATCCTGTACTGTACTTAACATTATATGAGGTTAGCTCCTCTCTACATGGTAAGAATACAAAATTCCAAATAGGATCTCTTATGTTTTTGTGTAGGGAAGGCAGGCAGAGAATCACAGAACACAATGAGCATCATTCAGACTCTTTAGGCACATTACAGATCTGGTAGGGGATACAGGCAGACGTAGAGTAGCGCACTCTTCTATCGTTTACACATACATAATAGAACTTACTCTCATACAACAAAAATGTACTTAAAGTACATGTAGCATGTTATCACGCTCTCCTGACTTAAAAAACTATATCTTGCATAGCAAACCTCAACCAAGTGAGGCATTGGATAGAAAGAGTTGCATAGCACTAAACATTGCTGACTTTCCTTCTTTTTGGGTTCGTGAAACCCAATAAAAAAGGATACATATGAAAGCGCAGGAACTCTATGCGTTCATCCTGTTTGTGTATGGGCTTAATGCACTTCAGTAAACTCTTCTCACCATATCCTGAGTCAGTAGTGCCTAGCTTGGTTTCATTGTGGAAGGCAAAAGCCGGAGTCTCAGTCGTCCTCTTGATGTTGCGGTGGTTGGTGAGAGTGAACGAACTAGCATATATAAAGCAAATCTGAAAAATATTTTTCTGAGAATGTACATATAACACAACAGTATACATACCGATACGTACAGAACTTGTTTAAGATATACTAAATACATTGTACAGAGTGCAGTTCGGATATACATATAATAATACATGTACAGAAAACATGTACCTATTAATGTCTTGTGTGTTTTTTGTGATGTGGCAAAATGCTAACACATACGTTTAGGCATATAAACGTATGTATATTTTAAAAGTAGCATTGTAAGGATGGATGACTACAGGAAAATGTACATAGGATCTAAGTATTCCTATGTGTTTTATTATTGTGTGTGAGCTTAAGAGGAGGAATCAGAAAAGAGCAAATCAAGTTAGGTACAGGCTAAAAAAGACGGTAGGAGAGGAGAGCAAGCTTCGAGCAACAAAAACATATACCAATTGAGTTGAGTCTAACATACAAAATACAGAAGAGCAGGCTGAGCCATTTTTTGATCCTCCTGAAAAAATAGGAGTGAAAGGGAGATTGAAAACTCTCCACCTGGACAGATTCGTAGACGTGGTCAAGTGTCAAATGTGTGGTCAGTGGTTGAAGGGTGTGGGTCCCCAGTTCCAGTGTCATCGCCACGTTGGGCCAGAGGTCAAGAGCGTCCCTGGGGACCTGAGAACATTGTCACTAAGGTAAGAAGACACCCCTGACCATCTCCTCTAGTTGGAACCTTCCTCCTCACATTTTCTGGCTCTCCCAAACCAGAGCTTGTTGTCAGGGAAGGAAGGATCGAGTGGTGGTCTGGTCGGGCTATTCCTTTTCTATGATAATGTATATTTTAGCTCTCTCTCTCTCTTCCATTTATGTATGCCTTTATGTGCGTTCAGGTTTTTATGTGAAGATGATACGATATATAACCTTATTACGTTTATGAATGTAAGCAGTGGTTCTTCCTGGTTTTTATGTTGTTAACCTTACAAACAAATAGTTATAGTCGGGTATTGGACGTGAGTTATATAGTAGGAAGAATGATATATGGTAAATGCTTACTAGTAGATGTTTGGCAAAATCACTTCTCTTTAACCTTCCTTATTCAGTGGCCGGGTCGATGTTTGCAATACTAAACCCCCCTTAATGATGGCCTGCCTTAAAACTTCATTCACTAAAGTTTCTTCTTTCAAGTTGTAGTACAAAGTACTAACTGAAAGTGGAAATAAAACCTGAAATTAATATTAGGCATAAATGATGCAATGAAACTAGATTGTAACTAATCTGTTTAGCCTTGGTTTATTTAGCAGTGAAAGCAAAGCCGAATTTGCTTTATTTTCTTGTTATTCTTTATGTTCTCTTGTTTTATGTACACAAAATAAACAACAGAGTCAAGATTTTAATGAATATTAATGATGAGTTGTTGTTGCCGATCTGTTGTAATTTGTAATATTCCACCGAACTAGAATCCGTTTCAGCAAGATTAAATGTAGAAGGATTTTTAGTGTAAAACCATTTGGTGGTATAAATTAAAAATTATAATGATAATGATTAATAAATATAAGCGTAGCATGTACAAATAGCCCAAACAAAGCAACCCAAGTTAACAGGAAATGTTTTGCAAAAACATACTCGAAAACAATGTTTTTGTATATTTTTAAAGGCAAACATGCTAAAAAAAAGTTTTATCCGGATGGGGATTACTTTTGCTTGGGTTCCCAGTAGTTCCAGGATGTGTAGGCATGAGCTTGTAAAACCGCAAAACAGGATAATTTAAGTACATGACATGTAGTCGCTTGTTTATTTGCAACGCTAAGTTCATTCTTGGAAATGGAAAACTTTTTTGTGACAAGGCAAGAAGAATGCGTTTTCATTACCCTTAAAAAAATACAGTCAGCTAAAATTGATAATCTAAGTTTAAATTATAAGTGAAAGATAACTCACAAATTGTAAACAAGATTCGTTTTAAACCTTGTGCTTGCGTACGTTGGATAAATACCTACTATATTAATTTCATCCGGATAGGGGTATTTTAATTTTAAAAAGGTTGTCGGAAACTGATGTTTAATGCGCTATATATATCTTGTGTAAAGAGGCAGCGAGATATTTTCCTACCTGGATGACGTAACTTACTAGAATCATCTCTAAGTACGATTTGAGTTTTACTAAGCTAGGCAAATCCTTGATGGAAATTGTGGCTTAATTTTAAATAATTTATTTATATGTTTACGGGTAAATATATTTCCTTACTTCATACTTAGAACTACATCAGAATTTTTAAGTGAAAACTACAACGTAAATTAGTAACAAGTTAACTGCACAAAATAAAGCATTACTTTGCAGCAACTATAATTTTGTCTTCGGGATTGCAAACTATAATACAGGAACTAAAAAGTAGCAAACAAACATTTCATCATTTATTATTGACAAGGATGGAAATAAGTTTTTTATTTGTAAATAAAAGAACCTTGAACTGGAAAGGTTGGACAATGAAATTTGAGAAAGCAGAGAATCCTTCAAAAACAGTAGAAAAGAACCTCCGTTCTCATTTTAAATTGAGGACGGTTTGGTTTTGAAGAAAGTATAAGGTATACAATATAATCTAGGACATGCTTTGAAAACTCAAAAACATACTGTACACGACATTTCCAGTGAAGGTCAACATTAACCCTTCTGTCAAAACAAGTTTCATATTATTGGCCTTTTCAGCTGTTGTTTTACGATGAAAGATCAATACACCAAATATTGTCGTTGGATAATAAATGACATTGCAGAACGTAATAGCACTAAATTAATACCATTAAGTGAGCTATAATTACCAATCCGAAAATATCACATAAATGTACGTATGTAGTTTGGCACTATTATTATTAATACTTTTGTTTCTGTAAGGTAGAGAGGTTGATCTTATGTAAAGGATCATGACCCTTTGTATGACAATTTTGTTTTGCGAAAACAAGGATCAATTAGATTGTATCGTTCTTAGGTACCCGTAAAATAGTACACCACAGTATTTTTTTGAATATGCGAGACACCTGGGTTTTCCCAATTGTGTATCCTTTTACCTGTCTTCTAATTGTCCCTATACTGCCCAAGATATATATGTAATAAGAATCTAATAATACATATGTTAACTCTATTCCCACTATACGTTTGCAAAAAGTTGCCGGTTGCATTCCAAAAAGATTGAAACGGGTGAGGTAGATAATGTATGTATGTCATCCGTGCCCGTGCCATGGACATAAAGCACGGGGCCAAGGATACGTGGGATTTCCTGGGAATTAAAAATACTGGAATTCATTATTTTTTCGACATGGAACTACGGTTGTCACAAAGTTGCAATTCCTTTTGATACTGTAATGATAACGACTGGCAAAAGTAATAAAAAAGGACTTTCAGAAAAAGGAAATTGGATGGATGTTATTTTTCCTTGAAGCTGTAGGTATACTTATTGCATGCATGCATGTGGGAGGCACAAATAGAAGGCAAGAAGTTCATAATAATAAAACATAACAAAACAGTAATGTTTACTACGAACTAAAAAGCAATAGTTCTATTTTTTATTTACTACTTTTCTGGAAAGCAAAGGACCAGAGTAAATAAAAAGAAAGACGAAAACAAAACACATCAGGAAAGGTTACGAATCAAAGGGTGAAGAATGTTACTCTTGTTGACAGAAATCGGCCACTTTTGGCCTTTCGTGAAGATGAAATGTACGTTACGGTGCTCATCACGACATCGTCATTGTCGTGATTTGATTAGTTTTAGGTAAGATTTTCCTTATATCTTAGGGTTTGGATTTAACGTCCAGCCTTCAAATGCTGCTCTATAATTGAATAAGATCAGTACAGTCATAATGGTTGGGTGAGTCATAAATGGGTAGCAAATATTTCGGGTTACTTGGACTTGATTGGATTTTTGTTTTGTTGGATATAGTTCCATTATTAATTGTGAAAGATATCAACTTGAACATGTGTACCTGCCTATGTTAGTTGAAATAATGATAAAAAAGATGCATGTGTGGAGCTCATAAGAACTACAAAATGCCTCCAACTGAATAAAGGAAAGGGAAATTGGTGGCAGGCCCTCAAGATGTAAACATCTATTATGTGCATTTTGTGACAAGACATAATGAGGCATATTATTATCATATTTAGCGACATTGTTACACTTATCGTATCAGGAACTACTACAGTGGAATCTGTTTGTGTCTATGTATGTGGACGAATCCAATATTTACTCTAAATATGCACAATGCAATTGCTATTCAGTTTTCTATCAAACATACATACATAACATACCTTCGTGTAAAAGCTTTAATTGTTTAAACAATTATAATATCCTTATACAGTGCATTTGAATGTGAATTCAGATAAGATATTGGTAACCTAATGCACTTAATGTTTATGCTCGTCCGCGGCCGGCGCAAGCAATAAACTGCCAATGTAAAATGTGTCCATTACTTATATATGTGCTTTATGTATAGATCTGGGTCAGTCTGTATCGACCCTCATATTGAACGAAGTAATTTGTGCTCATTATGTATGTCATTGACAAAATGTGGAATACACACACATGCGTAATGTATAACTAGGTATTCCTGTAAGTTTTAAGCTCATAAGATTTTAGACTGGGAATGTGGCAATGGCTTAGCTATGAATGTTGGTAACACATTTTAGATATTGTGAGAACTTTGAGTTATACCTAATTTGATTAAGGTTGCTATAAATAACAAAGGCACAAAGTTGAATTTGTTGTGGTATATTTGTATATCAATCGTATGTATCTGGATTGAGTAACATGCATCATGAACCCTCTGGATGTGTCACGATGGGATGAGACCAAACGATACATTAAGTAAATACTAAACGAAATCGAAATTAATTACATTAAATACAAGCGATTATAAGCAAGAAATTATAAGTTGGAATTAAAAACTGCTTCGAATTCCTTTAAAATATTTTGAACTTAGCTTTGCCAATACAAACTCATACTTTTTTAGTCTTTATAAGTATTTGTCTCAAATCAAACGAAGAGGGAGCACTTTGTTTGTCGTTTTTAATGACGTGACAGCAGGTCAACGTTTCTTTGAACTCTACCCATAATAGAAAAATATATGTAGGTAAAATACCAACGGGGTTTAGTTACATTTACATAACAACATCGTTTCAATTCCCCTTACATGCTTATATATTCATTGTTTAAGTCAAGTCGTGCTTCAGGTTGAGTATAAAAAGACGGTTATACCTCCGATGTACATGAACGCACGAAAGAAGCAGATAGGAGGAGGCGAGGAACGAGAATCATATTTCAGTTTTAGTGACACAAATACTGCAGCTGCATGATGAAAGTGAAACTTTTTTCAAACAAATAACATACCACTAAAACTTATTACTTCATGTGTGTACATAGCAAACGAGCAAAACGTTCTTCATACATAAATATCGAGTTGAATAAACTATTCCCCTGTAGTAATAGTAAGCTAGGCTAAAAGCGAATCACCTCCAACTATCATAAAACTCATCTACCGCCGCACCACTGCCACCCAAACAAAGTGCAATAACTTCTAAATTGGGCTACACGTTGCAATTGTATACAATAAGCATTTTTAGGCTCGCATATGTACACAGTTCCCTAAAAAGACTGAAAAATAGATGTCAAATTACATTTTTGCAATCCTCCATTCTCAACTGATACAATATAAAAAGTTCAACTGTCATTTCTCTCAGCTTCATACACAACATTTTCTAAGCCCCTCTCAGTTTGTCTCTCTGCTGACTGCTGATGTGAAATATTAAATCTTTTACAGTTCTAAAAGTTAGTTTGAAAGTATAACGAAGGTATTTGTAAATATTCTGTAGGCTGCAATTTTGTTTTATCATTTTTGACGAGTGTAAATGAATCTAAGAAGCAAAAGCCATACTACCGTCTTATGTTTTCCCGGCTTATGTACATAGAACAGTTCCCATTTCGAAATTAGTTTCGTTTCATTCATCTCTTCTAGCAAATTTTTTAAGTCACAATAAATAATAAATATTTGTTTATGGAACCGCGAAAATATTCTTGCGGTTTCATATGCTAAAAATGATTCTGTAAATCAGTTACAATACTACGGCTTATTGCTGTAAAAATCCATGCAATTGAGTAAGGCATAAGCGGATGATGTAAGTAAGGGTGTTTTGTATAATAACATCATGCCAATATTAACTTTTGTAGCAAGTGCGTAGCAAGTTTTCAATTTTGAAAGACAGATACTTAACGTATTCAAGCCATAATGTATATTGTGTCTATAAAGTTAGTGTATGTCATGTCACATTGGTCAAGCGGACGGAAGGAGAGTGTCCAATTTTTTTATGATGTTTTGAGAACAAACGCCTTATTCACATGTAACTCTCCTAACTATAAGAAGCCGCTTCCCACCTTTTGTAATTTCCTTAACATACTTTTTATAACAAACCACGCTTGCTTTCATTTTTTATTTATTGCATTACATTGATGTACATTCTTAACAGTAACAGTCTTCGTAAATGTTTTGGTGAGTTTGCATATATGCGAATATTTATACCTAATGTAGGGGCTTTTAATGTTGTTTATATGCCTTTAATGTACATCATTGCATTCACAGTCCTCAATGTGTATAAACCCTTTATTGCTTATCTTTCATGCGTATCTTTTTCTCATGTATGTATTTGAGCATATTTGTTTGTAATGTTACACACATTATCCGACTCCATTCTAAATTGTTTGCAAATGGTGTTTTGCATTTTTCTGTTACGTCTCCGTTCTGTTTTGCAGTGTTGCTGAGCCATGATATACATATAAGTTTTGATGTTAGGTCACTGGGTTAAAATTGCAGACTTCCTTTTTTGATAAAAATGATTTGTTCTCTGTGTAAATGGCCACTTACAATTTTGTGTGTGCAAATGTAAACGGATAAAGAAATTATCGTCATTATGTGAGAAAACGTTTTGTATTTGTAAGTTGAGGTCGCTTTTAATGTTCTAGTCTAATTTGCTAGAAATAGTCACAGATAATTTTTGTTTAAACTATGTTGTGGTAGTCTTAAACAACTACCTGCTCAAGATTAAGGGAGCCTTTACAGAGGACTTTATGAAGGCTTTGACAATGAGATAATTTTGATCTACCTTTGATATAAAATTCAGGCGTAATTTGTTATTATCATACATATTCGCAATAGAAAATATGCATTAAATAAATACAATAAAACAGCATGGGATGAAATCTAAATTACGTTGAGTAAATTGACTAAAGTTTTAAAGTAAATAAATTTATTTAGAGCAGTTTACTAATTTTAGACATGTACACTATACGCCACAGCTAAAAATACCTGCTAACCCATTATCCTTCTATCATCAGCCTCTTCATCGTTTTCGTAATGAAATGAAAGGAACAAGAACAAGGACGTGTGGATGTATTTATGCAGTTTTCAGTAGGATGAACGAGACAGACAGTCAAGTAAAGCTAAATAGCCTATTAGCTTATCTGTTCATCAAATTTAGGCCTGCATCAGTTATCTGGTTTTGAAATCAGCAACAAAAGTAATCAGTACTCAAAAACATATATGGATTACTGTAAACATGCATAATATACGTACAAGTACAAATTATGTGTGTTTAGCACTAAAACTTGTTGCTGATTTATTGCACATAATGAAAAATTGCGCAGAATACAGAAGACGCGTCCAGATGCAAAATTTTTTTCAATGGAATTTATTTTTAGTGATTTACATCTTTCTGACCAAACCCATTTGCAAAAAAACCAAAAACATATTTTGTATTAACACACATATCTTCAACACTGGTGAGTGGCTGGTATTAGAAAAAAATGAAGGTTTGTGTAAATATGTGTTTCGTAATTTATTATTTCCTATCTGCCAATTGAAAATGGTAAATAAAATTAGGACAAATTACTGTATTTGTCATTAATTACGCGATTGTTTCAAAATTGAAGACGAGAGCCGTGAAAGCAATTGATGTATACAGGATGGTAATTAAATTTTCGTAGAATTAATTACTCTGCTATTCAATTCACAAGCTATATACAGTGAAACAAACAAGACTAAAACATGTCGACGAAATGATGATCATATGATCAAGAATAGAACCAGTGGAATAGAATGAGCTGAATTAAAATCAACAGCATTAATTCTAATTTTGACAGATGCAAATTGCAAATGAATTCAAAATTTATGTGAATGTAATTCATTTCGTAGGTATCTATTTAATACACTTCTACTCTTCTCCATTGAACTTAAAATGGGTTATACACAACATTAATTTGCAACCATCCACTCCAACCAGGGTAGGTTTAGACTGGCTCAAGGCAATAGTAAAATTGATAAGGGGTTTACAGCTTCACACTTGTACTTAGTCAATAAATCGATCAACTTGTTTAAATTGCAGTGTACTTTATTACTGACACTATCACCATCCAGTCGAGTTAGCATTTAATACAGCATGCAGGTCTATTGCTAATATTGCACGCTTTACAACACACTGTGAATGTTACTCGGTAGCCTGATAGCGTAATGACAATATACAACGTGACAATGTTTTAAATGTTATTTGAAGAGATTACTACAGGTAATAAATTATCGTGGCGTTCATGTAAATTATAATGAAGGATTAAAATGCTTCTGATACAATTAGCTCAGCAATGTGACCACCATCAGATTAAAGCAACCTCGGCCTCAGCCGCCATACAGCTGAAAGACAGAGAAGGGCGTTACTTTATCCCTTCATTTATTATTTGTGTGACAGAAATTCAATCTTGCTCAATAGTGATGGACCTTCGGTTACCTCGAATGAACAATCTCCACGAATTTTCCTGCAACAAAAACTGTTGTTTATTCTGTCGTGTTTTGCAAAGCCAGCTACAAGCCAGGAAACAGAGTAAAACACTAAACACCAATGAATATTGAATATATAGGTTGATGTTGATGACAGTGAATACATATTCCTTCTTGTTAGATACAATGAGCGTGGACACATTAAAAACTAAATGTTAGGGTATTTGTACTCTGATTCAGTATTTTGTGTGAGTCTATTTGAAGAAGAGTTTTTTTTGGAATATTCCATTTGAAATGTCGTGTGGAGGACAATTTATTATTTATTTGTATTCCTTCGTTTCATCACTTGAACAGAAATGCACAACCTACATTAATATATTATTTTTCGGATTCATACGTAATTCATAAAAATTAAAATAAACGTATCCATCCTGCATTCCGCAAGCATAATAATGTGCAAGTTGATTGATTATTGACAGCAATTCTAAATGAGTATGCTTCATTTCTTGACTCTTGACTTGGTTCCAAATGATAAACAATCATTCTGTGACTTGCGAGCAAACTCTGAATTCCAAAATTCCATTGCTTTTGCCGACAAATCTATGTGGGCGGAATTTGTTTTTGATTCACATTTCCTACTACACAATAGTATTTGTCACAGTAAAAAACGTGCTACAAATTACATGGAACAAGGCAAATTTATACGTATTGAGACATTCATCATTTCAATTAATCGACTAAATTGACCATTTTGTCGCTGTCATGTACATACATACGACGTAACATTGTACTAGACACAAACAATTTTTTTTAGTTTGCTACCTTGTCCCCAGCGACAGAAGGTCACCTACCATAAAAGCATACCATGTAGTAGTCGTAGTAAGTAGTGACACGCAAGTAAGCATTGGTTGGTAAATAGTAGCTCAAAAATAATTATGCGATACCAATATCAATGTCAACTTCAGTCTGCCTCTCCTTGCTTCAATGTAGTCGAAGCGGATTTGGAAGCTCAGTTTGGTGCAGACAGCGGTGCTGTGAACTTAATACTTTGTAAATATATTGGATTCTCTTTAACTTATCTTATTTCACGTATATGTATCTTGAAATACAGAAAGGCAGAGCGAAAACAAAGTTTATATATTATTTTGCTGGCGTGATCCGGCATTGCATTACCAAATTCCCCAAGTCGTAGTCACAGGGTACATAATATCAATATAAGTTTTATTTATAATGTGTTCATCAATATAATTTATCTGCGTTGGTGTCACCGGATGTTTCCTTTGGACTTACTTATAATTTGAAGGAAGGGTTTATTTTAATTGACAAGTTTTACATATGCATGTGCTACCCGTGTACACATGCATGTATGCATTTATATATAAATGTACCATAATGTGATCATCAAGTAACAAAATCAGTAGTTTGTACTTTGTGCAAATTTGTAGGTAACCTTGTGTGTCACGGAAAATACTTACCGCATCAAATGAATACGCAATTGCACTAGTCTGTCTATGTTCTTTGCCATGCGCAAATGTGAAAACGTGAGCCTGTGTACTTGGCATGTTGTCAGATTATATGTGGAGTAGACCTAATACTGATAAAAAGAGTGAGATGAAAAGGTGCAGCGCTGCATTTATCCTTTAGTCATTTACAATTTACAACAAGAGAGATAATACATAAGTGTCTACATCTAATCTACATAGTTTGTTTAGTGCTTAATGCTATGATCATAATGAATACTGCTGCAAATAAAGTCTGGGGTTGGAATACTACCGCTATAAAGATAAAAAATACGTGAGTATACATCAATTGTTACAAATAAGCCACTCCTTTCTGCAAATTTAAGCTATAATGTGATTTGTACAACACAGCAAACCTGTGTCTTTTGTCTTTGGATAAACAAAAAAGCCTAAAAATATGTGCATTTACATTTACATTGCACTATTATTACAGTTTTTGTGCATGTATTGCATGATGGTGTGAGCTTGTCATTGAATCAAGGACTAGACATGTATGCTAATATTGTATTCACACTATGAACAAGATTCATTCTTGAATTCCTTTCGTTGTGCTATAATTTATAACTATATATGTTGCCGATGTTCAAGATAAAATACATAGTGTTGGAGGAGCTATATGGTATAATAACTAACTGCGACAAGGCACCGCCATGTGACTATGATCAATTTTCAGATGGCATTTCATGTATCAGTATCCATGACCGCTTACTTGTAGGCTTGTAAGTAGGTAGGCCAAGTTCATGCTGAACGAAAAGAGCTCAATGAAAAAATGTAGAGGAAAAATGTGCGATGAAAAGGAGTAGACAAATAATGTTTGTTGCGAATGTCTATCTTGCGTGGGTAGAGACGGTATAGGTTTTGTATATTGGCGAAGTATGTATTTAAAAATCTCATGTTTACAAGATAAAAAGGAAGGATAAAGGATAAGGCCGATATAGATAAATTAAATGAGCATCTGGGAGTACATTAATGGAAATAATACATACATTTTATTACCATACCAGAGGGAAAGAGTTGCGTGGTAAAAGCTATGACCATTTACAAAATGTCTCTTACCAGAAAATATTCTACATTTGCATATCTGCATTTAATCATTATAATAAAGCTAAAATAATCTTACTCAATTTTAAGTGTAGAGTAATATTCTCGTAACACAGGGGTGGTTGTGGTGAAAGTTTTTGTTTTAGTAATCCAGTAATGTGGACATGCAGACTCAGCACGAACGATCAAAACCAACATTGTGCAATTTGTTTTAATAAGTTATGAAACCAAACGTATCAAGGGAAAATAGTCTAAAAGCTCTCGACGGAAACATCCGGTAATTACTAGTTTCATAACGTCGCCTATCCCCTTTTTCTAAATTTTTTAGGCTTTTCTACTCTTACGTATGTCGACGGGAGAAAATGTTTTATAAAATCCTGTTGTAGTATTCTTATTGTTTTTTGTATAGATTATACATTGTATACGAAGGATTTTTATACTAATTTATCTTCATACAATACAAAGGCTGTTGGCTTACACAATGTACGTTGTACTTAATATTAGTCATTACAGAAAAAGTACTAGATTCCTTGAAGTCACAATCATTGGAAACAGTAATTTGGATACATGTAGATGGTAGGGTTTCGGAACTATTGCGAATTGTGGGCAGTTCTACAGAATATGCATGTCCATGTCCTGGTACAATAATATAGTATTGCCTTGTATTCTATTCTAAAAATCGATTTTATAATGGGAATCGGTTTTTTATTTCATAAAATTTGTAAAAGCTTAA
The DNA here is from genome assembly GCA_027744375.1 of Orchesellides sinensis. Classification (NCBI taxonomy): domain Eukaryota; kingdom Metazoa; phylum Arthropoda; class Collembola; order Entomobryomorpha; family Orchesellidae; genus Orchesellides; species Orchesellides sinensis. The sequence continues at coordinate 15,252 of JAHZNG010001302.1, read as the reverse complement.
CTAACATGATGTTATAAAAGCGGCGGAAATCGATATGTAAAAGCATAAAAAATGTGTGCAGACACGGTTTTGTCCTTGGCCTTTTTTATATTACTTAAAAATAAATATGCAAAGAAATGTAGGGCATTAGATACTGAGATTGCTAGAGTTTCATCTCTGGAGACAACTTCTTGCTCTAAATTCAATTTCATCATCATTACTAATCTATAACTACTGTTGCCGCACCACCTCCGAGCGTTATTGATATTTAAATGTAAAGTCCTTATCTGAAAATCCCTAGTATGTTCTTCGCTGTTTCAGAAAAGGAAACCATGAATATTATTGCTTTTCAATTTTCATCTCATTGAAAAGAATTACCTATGAAACTAGTTTCCATCTTTTCATTCATTCTTACTCCTACTCGATTTGATAGAAAAGAAAATCCGAATGTTGGAAAGGCATAAGTCTATATTTTCTAAAGAATAGAAATTTTTTCATCCTCATCTTCTTACCATGTACCTATTCCAATTATAAACTTTAGTCGTTGAGTTCCTCAAGGATTTTTTTTTTCATTTTATCAAGCAAGGTACAACACACAGAAAGGAAGGTAGTGTACCCGCTTTTATCACGTAACATTGGATATTGGGAGAGGCGACGAAAGACTGGAGATTAGATTGGGATAAAGTAATGTCGTTTATTGAGTTCATGAGTCCTACTTTTAAGCGAAAGACTCGCTACTTTATACAAATAATGCACATAATATATAACAACACTTTCCAAGGTTTTCTCCTTGTATATCAAATCCTCTACGCATATCACATATGTACATAACATACAGTACTCCTTTTTATACCTTGTCTGTGTCAAGGTCTGCCTGTCTGGAATCTAGTTATAGACTTTTTCCAGACACTTACACAACGAAGGAAAAGCATAGCACACAAATTATACTATGCACCTCTTCGCTACATTGGTGTAGCATGGAATTACTCAAGCAACAGTAAAATATGTATAAAAACCGAAGTAGTGAACCAACACTGCTGTGGCACTTAATGTATTGTAAGCATTATTTTAGTGATATGGTTCTTTTTATATATAGCAACTCTTTGTCTCCTTCCTTTGATCTCACTTCAGGGAAAAAACTCGAGTACTCTTATGCTCTGGAGTCTGCTGATATGTACATAAATAATATCCGGTTTAAAATGTACATTTTTGTTTAGCATAAGCAAATAAGACTGGCTCAAATCTCAGGATTTTCCTACTTACTATTCGGATTACTAGATTTTGAGCCAGGTTTCTCTTATGATATAGAGCATGCAATTTCTGGAGAAGTCCGTTTGTCTGTTATTTCCCTGTTGTGTAAGCGATTTAGTACATTTGCAAAATTGTTAGCTTAATACGAATCACAATGCCATAGATGTATATATATGTTTTGTAGAGTTCAATTTGACAGCAAACCAGAGGCAGAGGGAGAATAGAGCTAAAAGAAAAGTTATTTTCTCGACGGCCTTTCAGCTATCACTACCAGTCACATTTTTGTGTTCTCTTCTCTTTCCCCTTTCTTCGTCCTTTGCAATATTGTTTTTGGACTATTTTCTTGCCAAAAAATTGTGATGCTCGCATGACTTGGCATCTAATAGGATTTTCTCTGCGACAGAAGAGTAGTGAAGACTGGAACTTGATGGTGATGGGATAAGGGACTGTGTATGATGTGGTGATAGGAGATGTCATGGCGTGGCCTTGCATATTTAACAACTACGCGGTACTATCTTAGAAAATACGGGTTGTCCTTCGTTATTATATCTTCATCATTTTGTGTGATGAGAAATTGGTATTAAAGACAAGCACATACGCCAACATATTGCATTGATGACTAGTTAAATGTGGCATGATTCTCTGCGAATGTTCATCGTGTAATTATCATTCCACACAGACTGTGGCTATCATTCTAAATGGCATCTCATATTATACATTTCCTTTTCTGCAGAAAGGACTCTTTCTTGCGGAAAAATAAGACGTTCAGTTCTTGAAAAGGCTCAGTGAGGCTTGTAAAGAGAATGTAGTGCTAATAAATGAGATGACTAGTAAGACGCTATTAACATCATCATAAATAGTCGTCGTCTTTCGTGTTACTAAAACTAAGCTATGAGAAATTGAATCCCAAGGAAAACTTTTGGCGTGTGTTCCGGAGAGATAAATGAAGAAGAGAGGTAGGAGAGAGACTTTATTAAAATGGAACGAAGATGTTACTTTGTCCTAATGAATGAAAATAAGAGACACCTCATGAGGTATATTTTTGTAGGAAAGAAGACAGAGTTTGTGTGTGGTAGTTTTAAATTGAGCATTTCATCATTGTGGTATAGTTTAGCTCTGCCCTTGGAACTTTTTCTTGAGTGTCATTCTTTCCTTTTCTTCTTGATTGAAAACTTATAATTAGCAAGATTACTTTTTGACTTGTGGTCTTTAAAAACGAGAAAGAATTTGCTATTTTTGCAGTATAAATAGATCTAAGCTGTTTTAGTAAACCATACTTTTTCTTATAACAAAATGTTTTTCATGGGAGAAAGAAATGAGAGGATGATGACTTTGGAGAAAGTCGGAAGCCGATTTTCGGGAACTGTACTCCACTCCAGTGGTTCAGTATAGTGGAGTTAGTTTCTCAAGGGGAATTCCCTGTAATTGGGTTACGTACACGAAGGAAGGAAGGTTGTTACTATATGTATCATGTTCAGATTTTCTATTAAATCAAATAATAGTATTAAGGGTAGGGCCAGCTTCTTCTATTTATTTTCCCCGTTATTAATGTTATAAAATATATGTATGTATTTAAGTTATAACATGACATTGTTTGTTTGGTTACCACTGATGGATATGGGCGCTCTTTTGACCTTCGCTGTTACGATGAAGGAAGGTAAACAATCAGGAAAATTACACACGCATTAAGTATTTACACATGATAAAGATTTGTGTATATCGCGCCATCCATACTTCCGTGACCTCGACGAGAAACTGAGACTAAGCTTGACTTACTTTGGCGTTTGCTCTGCTGGAATTGTACTATGGAAAGGATTTCTGGACAAGCTTGCTGTGACGGAGTGTTTATCCCGTATTTGCGTTTTCGCTTATGTTATGAAGCGGCCTCGGTTTAGTCCAAATTGTACAATACGGTTATATTGAGTCGAAGTTTTTTTTTACGAATAAATTATAAGATGGGATATTTGCTCCAGGTTTTCTTTGACTGATATATATTATTAGGTTCATAGAGGTGCAGGTGCTCATAAAATAATATAATGAGGTGATATATATATCAGGCCCTTGTAGCCAAACTATTTTCTAGTCACCTGTAATATAGCTTATTATAGTATGTTTCACCTTTACCCAGAAAAGTAAAAAGTAAGTCAAGCTCATAGTATTGCCTGTCTTACAAACATAATATACTACACAGGTGGCCTACCTAAAAGTAATGTGGGCGCTCGCTCTATAAACTCTCCTATTTCAGTTCACACGTTTCCATCTGTGTCGCGGCTCTTGCGCACTTCTTGTTTTCCACGTTGTCCGCTTTGACCATGAAACTTGGAATGGAATGTAAAAATGGAAACATGCATGGAATCAAAATGAAAAACAAGTGAAGCCGAGACTGGTACAATGTTTTGTTATGGAGTGTGCTAGAGGTACATAAGATTTGTACTCAGTGCAGTACACACATGAATTTACATAAAATGAGGAACATTGCTTTAAGAAAGTAAGCCAAGCAAAAGCAAGTAAATAAGTTGAGCAATGAAGTTTTCAAAACGTTGCCAAAATAAATGTTTTTTATTTATTTTTGGCTTGAGTTAAAATTATTATTAAGGGGAAATCGACGTAAATGGATATGTTAACGCTGTCGTTGATTTTTTTCTAAAACTATAAAATAATGCGGTAGTGGTTAAGTCAAGTCAATTTCATGAAAACCCTTTTCAGTTCTCAAAAATGTTTTTCGTTTAAGCGTAAACGGAAAATTATACATACAGTTGGGATTTTACTGGAAGATATTTAATTGCTTTTAAATGGTTCAGGTTACCTATCTTAAGCTTACAAAAATTAAGGTGCTCTCATGTACATGATAAGTAGTATAAATGCAAGCAACAACCATGTATTATGTACAATTGTACTGTTCTGGAATGATGAATATTAATCTGGCGATTTAATTGTCTAAAAAACGAGATCCACTTGGGTGAGTTTATTCCATAAACGTAGCATGAGCTTTTGCTAACAGTTTATTCAAGGACATTAAGTACATACATACATAGTAGACTATCAGTCCGTATATTCCATAAGAGATTTAAATTGATCGTTATGTATGGATTTTTACATTACATCTGTTTAACTTGCTCTCTTCTTATGCAAAATAAAATGTGTGCAATCTTTTATGTATACCTAGGTATTTATTATTATTAAAAAGGAGTATAACCTGCAAAACAAAACTGAAACGAATCATGACTACATAATAATGAGCGAGGTCAAAGAAGGTGAGATTCAGGAAGTGTCTACAGCGTCATTTACATTTCGAGTTTAGTGCATAAAAAGATATGGCTGATTATAGAAATACATACCATAATCATGAAATCTTACTGCAATAGTAATGGGCATTCAACTATTTGAAAGGTTTTTTTAATTTAATGAATGCATACTATTTGTTCGTACGAATGACGTATTATGCGTTATTGAAATAAATGCTTTTCATAGTCCACAAGATGTTTTTTAAATAAATTGGAATACGAGGTGTTTGCAGAATTGAAAAACGTGTCCATAATATGCGTTTTCATTTCTGGAAGGACTGTTATTTGATGTATGAGATGAAAACCAAAACTTCCAAAAAGCTTGTTCACATGTTATTTTAGCCTATGAAAAGATTAGATCTATGGCGAATCATTTCTTTGTAGCAGTGTTTTCCAGTCCGTATGTTAAACATTGTATGAGCTTGCCTGAGTCCCATATAGGTTTTGCGCAAGTTAAGCTTACAAGAAAATTAGTACATTAAAATAAACAGATAGTCAAAAAGAGTATATATATACTCTCTTGGGATTTTTACAATAAATATATGGTGAAATGCTTCTTTTGTTGTCTGCGAGCTATAGTTTTAGTTTTACTACACACTGCATCGGATATCATTGTAATAAAAAATTTAATACTTCAATGCTAAAATTCTCCTATGAAAATTTAAGTTATAATTTTGCTGTTACACAGAAGAATTTCACGTTCCACGTATGCATGAATTTCTAATCCACATTAAACTTACCTAACTAAACACCAATAATCTGGATGTGTAGAAGCAGTTCGTTGAATATTTTTAATTCGTGGCTTAAACGCAATGGAGGTTTCTCACATCATCCAATTTATTTTTACGTTAGTTTTATTCAACTCTGATTTCTCACCTTGAAATGGATAATTTTATTTAGGTTAGCCAGTTTTTTACATTTCAATGTCATCCATAGGAATACTTTTTTACCTTGAATTCCGTCTAAAGGTCAGGCATAATTTACTTACAGTGTTACATGGTATGCATTTTGCATATTATGTGTGTGTGCCATGTGGTACAGAACAAAAGCATTTTCCATATTGCGATAAGGAAAAGAAAACTAATTTGGTTTTCCGCTCATTGGTGTATGAAGCTCGTGTTGTTCTTCTATCCAGGTTAGAAGTTATCGCTGTCACTATCCATCACTTCCCAAGTTTTCCAGTCAGTCATTATTGCTGAATTAGTTGTTAGCAAGTCGTTTGACTGCCGCTAGTATTTTAAATGGATGACTTATGACATACTATATACGACCACAACAAAATGTTTGCGTATTTCATTTTTTTCTTAGATCATGATAAGATGGCTGTAGAAAGTAATACGCTACATTAAATAATACTTCTTCTATATAAAAATGTTCCTCAGCCAGCCGGCTCGGCATCGTGGCTCATGGTCAGCTAAAAAAAACTATAAATGTGTACTTCATTCTTTACTGATTTATATTTCGTACATAACGTACAAAAATTTCTGGTACACGCAAGAAAAAAACGAAGAGAACATACCTATTCATGTGATATGTAGTGCAAGAACAACGGCTGGTTGATTTGGATAAAACAACTTTTCCGTCATTCATTTGATTATCGTTATCAGCTTCAGAGTTGCTGTGGTTTGACAGTATCAAGTATGTAAATATACATATACGTGAGTTGATTCGTATTATATGATAAAACCCTCCAAATTCTTCACTTCTTGTCTTGCGTTTTGGAATCCAGATTAAAGCTTGTGGTTTTTTGTTCAAGAATCTAGTATAATAGCAATCTATTATATTGATGCATGTAGATTTAGTATATGATCAGTAACAGCCAAAAGATCTTGGTTTCTTATCTGACTTCTTGTGTAGGTTATGTTTTTATGTGCCATGGCATACATGCAAACTTACATACACCATGTATATGCTTGTGGTTTCCATTTTCCATTATATCAAGATTATCTCTCATGAATGCCGTGGCACGAACATGTTTGTTACGTTGTTCGTTATTTCTTATTTTCTTCACATGGCACGGCATGAGCAGAAAAAGGGGAGAGAGAGAAATACAAGTAATACTTTTGACCGACCAACTGAAGAAAGTCAGGGTATGCTTTTTTCCTCCAAACTTGTATAGTATGCATGCAACGTAATGCAAGCACGTATATCCCATCGCATCATCATTTTATCCCAATTTCCAACTCAAAAGCAGCGTGAACGTGCGAAGACGTGATGCAATGCGATGCTGTTATAACGCTCATGCAAAAAGAAGAAACTTTGTTGCTATTATGACATTTTCTGCATCGGAATTTGTTCAGTAGTTGAAAGAAAGAAGTAGAAAAAGTCAGATTGTAGAAAGGGATAAAAAAGAGTGCATTTGCGAATGAAAGTGCTTTCAAAGAAGTTGAAAAGCACGATAAGTAATGGGGTTTCTGGAAGGTAGAAAGAGAGCAATGTATAAAATATGTTAGGATTGAAAGTATAAAAGATTAACATAGCGTGTTTTGTAATTATTTTTTGCAGACTGGATACCTCAATTTTTCTATCAGCCAAAACAAAGGGGGTGGAGCTGAGTGAAAGTACAAAGCACTGACACATCCGTACTTGAGCAAGAAAGTAATTCAAGGTTGCACTAGGAAAACAATGGATGAAGACAACCCACCGCCTAGTCGACCATATAGGATACGACGAGCATCCTCGTCCCTAATATCAAGTACAACTTCACCAATGTTCTCAGCACCACCTACTCCCACGCTCCAGCCACCGCCTAGTCCAATGGCTCACCATAGTCGCCATAGGCCTGCTGGTGCCAATAATAATGGAGCGTCGATACCTCAAAATAATCATAGTAATAATGCGAACAATAATAATTTTGGTCCCGGTGATATTGACGATGACGTTCAACCGTCATCATCCTCTTCTTCTTTTCCCCCGCCGTCGCCCAGAGGACCAAGGGTTGGTGGAGCTTCATCCGCAGCTGGAACTAGCTCTGCCAACTTTAGTCGGAACTCAGGGCCTCAGTCACCCCTCAGTAGTCCCGACTCAACTTTTTGGGGTGGAGCGGCACCTTCTCCGTCACCAGTGACTCATTATAGGGGTGGACCTTCAACGCCTGGGGGGATGTGTGTTGTTTCTTCTTCAACAGTAGATGACGTGCCACCGTCACCATTTTCTCCAGCCGAGGAAATTAACAATAGTAATAGTAATAACGGCAACAACAATAATGGTGGCAGTGCAATTTTGAACAGTGTAAATAACCTGTTGAATAATTCTCTCATGGGACCTGTGGCGGGTCCAAGTAATAGTGGTAATAGCAGCAGTGCAAGTAATAGTAGTAATAATGGAGGTAATAGTAATAATTCGGGGAGCTTATCTTTGGCCCACCATCGTATTAGCCAGCTAATCGTTGGAAACAATTCTGGTGTCTCAGTGGAGCGTCCAAATCATCAACAGCAGCACTCAGCTCTTATTAGTCAACTAAACCAAGACGTTAATCATGGAGAAAGTAATAACGCTGGCCACAGTTCCGCCTCTTCATCCAATTCGTCATCTTTATCATTCAGTATGTCTCCGCTAAGAAATAAGATCAAGAAGGCCTCCAGTTTTGAGAGGTTTTCCCAACAACAAGCTGGAAGGTCTGGAGTGGCTCCAGCTAATGTTTCCAATGAAAACCGTAGTAATATACCAGGGTCATCCAACTCGTCTGGGGGAGGAAATAGTGGAGTAAGCGTGTCGGCCATTATAAGTAATAACCAAAATTCTACCGGCAACACTAATGCCAGTTCCAACAATGAGCAGCCGATCTCATTACCACTGGCTGCTCAACCAGGGCCCTCAACGGGGTCTTCTGCAATTGTCTCAAGAATAAGTTGGGAGCCAATGTCGTCGGCTAGTACTACAACAGCAGCTTCATCCTCTAACAACACTACGTCATCATCTTCCTCTTCTTTTCGTCTAAATGTCAACTTTGGTGACAAGTCCCACATAAAAATCCCTAGCAAAAAGTTGGCAGCCAAAATGGCCAGCGTGTTTGAGCAAGAGCAGCTGAATGAGGCTGCAGCAATGGCGTCTGCCGCTGCTGCTGCCACCTCTGTCTCAAATGCTATTCTCCCATCAACCTCATCCGGCGTTGTATTATGAATGAGGCTGCAGCAATGGCGTCTGCCGCTGCTGCTGCCACCTCTGTCTCAAATGCTATTCTCCCATCAACCTCATCCGCCGTTGTATTAAGTATGAGTCATCATCACCAGCAGGGAACTTCTTCCTCTACATCTTCGCCAATGGTTCAGTCTTATCTCAACTCCTCTTCATCATCCTCTTCACAGAGCCAAAGTAGTTCTAGTAATAATAATTCCAATAGTAACAATGCCAATACTTCGACATTAAGCCAAATATTGAATGAGGCACCGGCTCATCATCTCAGTATGGGTAGCTTGGTCTCTGCTGCCGAGGAGCAAATCATGAGTCAAGGCGGAGGTGCCAGTGTCACTGTGAGTAGTCACGAGAATCTGATTAGAGAGTTGAGTGAAAGTCCCCTAAATCTCACCGAAAGTAGTAATAATAATACTAATAGTAGTAGCAGTAGTAATAGCAATACTAGCAGTCATCACCATAACCATCACAATCATCATAGTCAATCGCAATCTATACTGCCACTTCGAAATCCCGTGATTTCCTCTCGAGCTTCTTTGAGCACTTCGTCATCTTCGTCGACCTCCACCGCCTCTAGTTCCAATCCTGTAAATAATTCCTCATCATCCACTACTTCAACCCTGATAAGCAAAAAGATTCCACTTACCCCCAAACAGAAATTACTTCACCGAATCCAAAGTGGGACCATGTCTCCACCCCCAGAACCTCAACCACCACCTCCACAACTACAGCAGCAAACTCATCATCAACAACAAGTTTTATCTATGCATCAACAACTTCAGCAGCAGTCATCCAATTCTCATCAAAATGTTCAACAGCTTTCCCAGCAGCTTCAGCAGCAAGCATCCATTTCCTCTGCACTCTCCAACATCCAGTCCACGAGTAGTCTTCAAACTACAAACCATCAACTGTCGTTAGTTCAGGAGCAACTTCAGCAAGCTGCAAATAGTAATAGTGGGAATTCAAGTGGTCACCTAATCTTATCTGGAAATAATAGCGGATCCGGTGGTCCCCACTCTCCCAATTCTCAACTGGACGCTTACTCCTATGATGCATTGCTTCGAGCAAGGGAAGACTTGGTGGTACAGGAAGCACTCGGGAAAATTATTGAGGATCCAAGTAACGTTAATAATATGCCCTATGATGCTCCAGATGCATATGCATACTATCAAAGTATACTAAACGATGAGATATTTGCTGCTGGAGGAGGAACTACTACACAAACCACAGTATCCTCCCGAACAATCCAGCAGCAAATACCTGGAAATTTGCAAGATCCCAATGATGCACTCCAGCAATCCCAACAACACCAAGGTCAGATTGAATTTGTTTTAGGACTTCCAGCAGGGGCTGACGATCATGATGGCAGAGCAAGGGCAGACGACTTGTCGCTGGGGAGTGATGGACAGCAGCAGCAATTCCTTGACCCAAATGATGCTCTCGCCGCAATCAAATCTCATAATCAGACGGATAGCACTCTACGGAATTTGCTAATGATTGACTCTAGTCGACATGCTTCAGAGGATGCTTGGCTACTTGCAGAATACCAGAATAGAATCCTTTCTGCAGATTTTAATAACAGTAGATCCACCAACATACGAAGTGGAGGCGGTATTGGAGGAACCAGTAGTAATGCCAGTAGCGGGGGAAGCATGAGTTCTACTTCGGTCCTCAGTATAAATGGGCTTCCTACTAGTATTTCCACCACATCCTGGAATAACGACGCGTCCTGGCAGCGTACCTCTATTTCAACCTCTTGGCAGCATCAAGGTGGCGTCTCTGTTGATCAGGATGAAGTGATGGACATGTCTATTATAGAATCTGACAAAGGGAATTCCAGCAATAATAGCGGTACCAGTGCAGGTGGGGGTCAAAGTAGTAATAGCATTGTGGTTGCCAAACGAATTTCCCAGTTGCATGCTTATGGAGATCAGGGCATGGATGAGGTGAACTTAGTTTCTGACAGGGATTTGGCAAACGGGCTTCCTTTGTTACAAAACATGCAGATGTCTATGCCAATGGATCTCCAACAACCGTTGGGAATTCTACAGCAGAGCTCAAACAATGGCTCTTTGAAAAATGCTCTATTAGGTAGTCAGATCCCAATGGATCTGCAGCATCAACATCATAAGATTTTGTCTAACTCCTCTGCGTCCGGGATAGATATGGATGATCAGCCTGTAAACCTTATGGCGGCTGTCAATTTGGAGCAGGAGTTGAGTCATCATTCCCAACAGAGCTCGGCGGCGGCTCATCATCATCACCACCAACAACAGCAGCAACAACAACATTCTGCAGCACACCTACTGCCACATCATTTGGCAGAAGTTAAGTCTTTAGGTCATGCTAGTAACAGTAATGAAAATGAGCATCCCTGCGGGGGATCCTACACTTTACAGATTCAGCAGCAACAACAACACATGCAAAACGAGTATCACCAGCAACAACAATTTGGTGGAAGTTAGCCATCTTAGTCCTGTCCTAGACAATATAGATGAGCGACGCATCATTCGTGTGAAAAAGAACAAAGACAACATTCCACTAAGTCATGAGGACTCTACAAGTGGTCTTCCGCTACCAAACTTCATTCCTGATAAGCCTGTCCAGCCAAAGTCGTATGCGTCGCTGCCCAGTCCATTACAGCTTGTTAAGATTGGAGGAACAATTGCTGGAGATGAGCTTGCAGTTTACACAAGGAACAAGGTCATTCCCCCTAACACTCGCTTTGGACCTGTGGAAGGCTCCCTGAAAAAGGCATGTGCTGATGATATGGACGCCCTCAGTGCTAGTTATCCTTGCTTGATTATGTCGGATAATGCTAATATATTATGGAGGGTTGATAGGGAAGATGATGATTGTTGCAATTGGATGAAATTCGTTAGAATGGCACGCTCAAATAAAGATCAGAATGCGTTGGTCAGTGAAGGAGATCACGATGGGCTTTTGTATTTTACAACATGCAAAGAAATCCCACCGAGAACTGAGCTTCAAGTTGGGTTCAGTTTTGAATACGCTCAAAAATATGGGCTACCTTATTTCTTACCCCTGCCTGGGGACAATAACCAAAGTTCATCAAATAATGAAATGTTGGATGATGGGGACAAAATAGGGATGTCTAATATGCAACAACAACAGCAGCATCCTGAAGATTCAATGATGACCACTCCCACGGTTATCCATGGTTCGCAAAGTTACCTTCACCATCAGCAACATCAAATGCAGAAATCAATGGATGACTCCATGGATGTTCATGATCATCATAGTCACCACCATCATCAGTTATCTCAAAATGAATCACATCATGCTCCACCTCAATCAAGCTCCCAGAGCCCTGAAACAACGTCATCGGTGCTACAGCAACAACAACAACAACCTCAATTCCAACAGCAGAAAAGTGTAATTGTTGAATCATATCAATGTTTCGAGTGTGAGCAGGAATTCCATGACGTGCTTCTGCTTCAACAACATCTTGATAAGATGCACAAGGAACCTGAAATAAGGAGACCGAAAAAGAAAGCCATTAAGAAATATCAACAATCTCAGCAGTCGCAACAGTCACAAATTTCTACTGTTTCCACAACCGCTCCAGCTAACAACAAGAATAGCAATAATAATGAATCCCCAATGGAAGTCATTGATGCTTCATTCTCAAATTCCACAACGTCTGCCAACGCACTTGATCGCCATGATACCAGTTCTTCTGGTCAAAATAATAGCCATCAAAGTGAAAACGTTGATAGCAGCAGTCAAAGCAATGCGGTGGACTCCTCAGATCCAATGCAAATGAGTAGCATGCCCATGACAAAGAAACGAAAGGCTGCGTCATCCATTAACAGTGCAAAGAATTTATCATCTACAGCGGTTGTGGCACCAACCACAACTACCAACAACAGTTATAGTACGACTATATCCACACAATCTTCAAAACCAGATACAGTAGTCAACAATACCAATAAGAACAATGCAAGTGGTAATAGGGTAGGTTCTGGTGTCAATGCAAGCTCCAGTAGCACTGGCAGTATTCCACAACAGGTTGCAGATGGTAATGACAGCGACGTGACTGCAAGTCAGCCGCCAGCCAAGGTGAAGTGTACAATGTGCTATAAGTCTTTTGCAACAAAGGAGCGACTAGATAGGCACATGATCGTGCATAGTGATGAGGATACGAAGCCCCTTAAGTGCCCTTTCTGTCCCAAACGTTTTCTTACAAATTCAGCTCTGGCTGGACATATCAAAACGCATGCTGGTAAGAATAAAACCGATGTTTTGGCCAGATCCCTTCGCTAAGAGGGTTGTTTTTAAAGCATTTACAATTTTTTATTTACAGAGGAAGGCAAATGTTTTGAATGCCCTATGTGTAGCTTTTCAACTCAGCAGTTGCTCCAGTTAAAGGAGCACGTGCAAACCCATAAAAGTAGAGATTCTGGGATGTTCCATTGTCCGCAGTGTCCAAAGGTAAAACATCGTCGTAAAATAATTTTGTAAATGTGATATATCAGCGTTCAGTGATCAATGTATGTTGTTTGGTTTATTTAGAAATTCTCTGCCTATTCAATGATCCGCAAGCATATCAGAGCATTCCATGGTCCACGTCAATACGAATGTGAACAATGTCCAATGTCTTTCCCAACCTCTGACAAGTTAAAGCTTCACAAGCTGAAAACCTGTACCTCCTCAAGCAAGAAGTAAAGACATTCCTCAACAACTTGCCAGCTTCATAGATCCTCAGCCATTACAACCTGGAACAATTGTCCAGACGCTGACAGATGATGGGAATAATACAGCGAGGGCAGGTGTCGTAAGCTCTGCCGTGTCCTCTTCAAGGCTTGGAAATGCTGCTGTATCCACTTCTACCTTGGCTGCTGTAGTTAGACGTGAAACCGTGGTGGGGAAAGTTGTAGCACAGCCACATGGCTGTCAGTGGTGTCACCGGCAGTATGCTACGAGGGCAAAGTTGCTACAACATCAGCGAAAAGCCCATATTCATCTTATGCCAGCAGATATGCAGGTCAGTAAATTCTTTAAAGTTCATCTCCAAACTGTATTTAATTTGTAACATTTTCCATTATGTTAAATATGATTTTTTAACTTTGTAGACACCACGGACGCAGAAAAATAATGTGACTCGCAAGGAAGAGAGTACAAAATCAAAACCATCCAACAAGTCCGATCAAGACTCGGTGATTTCTTCCAACATAAAATTTGAGTCATCTACCATTCGTGCAACTAAATCTGCTCCGAATACCACCAACAATAGTGTGACCACTAGCAGCAGCGTTGTTGTGACACAGTCATCATCATCCACGTCTAACGCAGCAGTTACCACATCTGTATCCGCACCCACACCGCAATCATCCATTGTAACAACTCCAATGACAACCACAACCCTCCAAGCACTCCAAGCTGAAGGTCTCCCATTCCAAACAGAGGAAGGTGGTCTCGTTGGGATTTTAGTTACACCAGTCGGATCAAATGTAGAACTAGGGAATCTGGTTCAAGGTGATGTTCCCATTGTAATGCTTACAACACAGGCTGTTGGGGGCTCGTCTGCTGCAGCCACAGCCCTGTCAGCACTCCAAGGTGTAAACTTCAGCGTTCTACAAACTGGTCAAATGACAAGTTTAAATAGTAATAACACAAATGGTACCAATGCATCTTCAAATAATATCATCTCCATTTCATCCAACCCTGCTACTACTGCTAGTCTAGACAACGCTTCTGGAATCATTACTATAAGCACTGGCAGTGGTAATGGTAGTGGCAATAGCCTCACTGGTAGAATTTCAAATGTTATCCAGCATCATCAGAGTAATAATAACAGTAATAGTAACAGCAATACCAATAGCGATACTAATAACGGTAGTAGCAGTAGTAGTGGTGTGATCTCAGCAACTGGCAAACTGTAGAAGTATACAGTGATGGATCATTTAATATGTGTCTAGTTTTAATATTATTGCATAAAGCAAACAGAAACCTTGATGATAATATATTATGGTAAAAACGTTTTTATGTTTGGGGTAGCTTTTATTGTTAGTTTTGTTGGTATTTGAAAAAATTCCTTTTTACATTCTTAAAGGCTGATGGACACCTTTGTCATACCCTTTGTTTGTACTGTACTACACATATTTGTCATTATTATTAAAATAGGTAGAGAATGTATATTTTAAGGAACAAAGATAATGTGTGTCAAAATGGGATTTTCTCACTCCATTTTTACTTTATAATTGTATCATTATTATCATATTGTGACTTTTTTGAGACGAGGAGTATTATTGTAAGCTGTTGATAATATATGATAACGCAAAATGTATTGTCACTGTTGTTATATTCTTATGAAGGGAAAAAGGCTTTATAGGTACTATTGTGGGATATTAGTTAAATTTTTTTAGGGACCCGGGTGTGAGTCATTGTAATAATATCATGAAATGCAAAGTTACAAATTACGAAGCAGTTAGTTATCATCTATGTTATTTGTTTCAAGGTAAAACATCGCATTAAAGTATTGAGGTTTTTGGGAATGATTTATAAAAAAGTAGAGAACCATAAAGTATGCAGAAGGGTAATTTCTTACATGTTATAATATCATTGAGAGAAGCAAGATAAT